>JAKUCV010001278.1:0-21006 GCA_028386065.3 Turnera subulata | reverse complement strand
CTTAAAATACTAAAAGCCCATGTTTAATTCTAACCGAATTTCCGGACAGAATCTGTCCGTCGACTTCAAGCGCCTTTTAGTAAAGGAAAACGGACGATTCAGCTTCTGGGCTCAACATAAAAGTTGTAGATCTTCGTCTTATCTTTCCAGAGAGTCCAAGATCGCAGCAATCCGAGTTGTAGAGCTCGAGATATGAATTTATTCCCGATACTGCACGATCTAGGAATTTCTGCACGCGTTCTTTGCGTCCTTCGCTTTGATGTCCAACTCTTCCTGAAATTCTTGTGAAACCGATGCTCCTCTTTGATGCCTCTAACGATAATCTTGCCATATCCAATCATGCCTAGGTGATTTGCATCATCTCTTGAATCATTCCAAAAGTTTGAACAATGAAAACGAGCATTTCTCTTATTGAGCATGACATGGGTTGCTTGGATATGGTGATATCATTGATGATGCCAAGTTATTGGTTGACAAATTTGTTGTTCAAAGCTTCGCCACTTCCTTCCCCTTTAATTTTTTTCAAAGTACGTAATAGCTTCAAGTTCGTTGTTGACCCTTTCCTGATAAGCAATTTTTTTTTAATTTATCCTTCTTTTTTTTTTCTTTTATTGGTTTCGACAGGAGTTGTGGTTAGGTTTGACTCCACTGGAATTGAGTTGGGTCAATTCAATAAGAAACCGTTGGTTTCGCTGAAAAATATGTTTGACAAAAATTTCCAACAGTTCTAAACGTGAAAATTTACAAGAATTAAGATTTAAGCCAAAATAAGCATTCAAAGTTTTCAACGATCCGGTGGGTCAAATAATTCTCTCGGCTATATAGGTCATGCAACATCTATAGTTTTTTTTTTTTTTGAACTTCTGCACATCTATAGAATTAAGAAAACGGCAAACTGTTTATTTGTTTAAAATAATTATTTCTAATCAAATAATATGTTTAGCATCCGCAATAGCTTAGCTCTCATCAAATATTTTTTTCACGTGTTGACTTAATTCCGCATTTGGGAAATGAAAGTAATTAATGTAATAGGAGAAAAAAAAAGAAAAAAGAAAAGTGAGAATTAAAGCTCCTAGCTGAATTGGTCCCCACGGTAGCAATTTATCACCATTAAACATAATTCTGAATCGGTTCCATTTCAAACCGAGCATTCATTATTTGGCTGCCCATACTTCACCTATTGTGATCATAAAATTCATAATTGAGCTCCCCACTTGAAATTGCCACGGCGTTAATTACTAAATTTTCACCCTTTTTCCCCGGGGTAGAGCATGCCCATTGATATAAAAATTTCCTTTTGTAAAAAAGATATTACCATAAAATTTCTCTGTGGTCAGTGTAGTTAATTCCAATACTGAATTTGAGGGAAAAAAATGGCGGATATTTTGTTTAATTTGGAAATTGGAGGTTCATGAAAGAGTTGTGCACTTATTTTAGGGGTGAGACAACTACACGGGTTTCCTTAAACATTGAACTTGGTCGGTCAAATTAGCGAATTTGGATATGGTTTATCAGTCTCTCTCATCACAGAGGTTGCCTTGTGGGTTGAAATAATTAAGAAGTTATAGCGGGTAGTTGATTACATGTAAGTTTGTCGAATGCGATATAATAAGGATTTCCCATGCTTAAAATGCTGTTAATTAGTATTCTTTTATATCTTTGATAAGCACTTGATTATTCCTGTTTTGATTGTACATGCGGGGATGACAATGATGGTGCATATGCAACGATTCCCTCCGTTTCGAGCCAAATTCAAGTGGCAAGTTAAACTTGAAGTTGGTTAACCACAAGGAGCATCAATCCTTCATAACCTGATGATTAGCTGGAAGAAAAAGTTAACCCATCGGCCACTTCCCATTTTCATTTCGAAATTGACATTTTCATATAAAAAAGAAAATGTGGAGTTTTAAAGCAAAAAATAGTGGGATTGGATAAAGGTCTCAACCTATCTAGCTTGTGCAAAGTTTAATATTGGCAATGAAGGATTGGCTTAGCTTGGTTGAGGTTCAATTAGCACACTCCCATTAGAGTGAGATTTAGTCAGCATTCCTATTAGTTTGAGAGTTCGAACCTCACCGACCGTCTTTCTCGACGGATAATCTGTAAATACTACTGTAAGCTCTCGCTGAGCCCGGTTGTTTGTCTTGGACTTAATCTTGGCATTAAAGATTTAAAACGGGTTTGGTTTACAACATCAATTCTACATTTTTCCTATCCATTATAAAACTCTTGGCCAAACATCGAATACAAATTCTGACACTAAATATGTGTCCTAGCTAACATCATTAGCTATTTGACAAAATGTGGCACAAATCGATCAGATATTAGACTAAATTGGAATATTAATTAATACTTTTGAAAGTAGAACCACGCCCAATGGATGGTAGTAGCAAATTATAATATGGGTTTTATAGAAAACAATATAATTTGGTTGACTGTCCGTAAAACCATTATTGGAGAAAATTTTAATAAAGTTTATCTACTATTCGGACAAATTAATTGCGGAGCTTTTAAATGACGGACACATATGATTATGAGAAAATATTTGTAGAAGTGGAATGTACAAAAAGCAAAAAAGGTGGAAGAGACACATTCTTTTCTTATTCTATTAAGAAAATACATTCTTTTCTTAGAAAAAAGGAAAACAATATTATTCTTCATACGTCAATAGACAACAGACAAGTTGCAGGTCCTGGGGATTGTGCTATGATTTCAGAATTTAGTAGGGGAACCATTTGAAGATGAACTTACCAAACGAATCAAATTTTATACTTTATTCGTCCGGCAACCAAAGCATCGTATTCTTCCATAAAGTAAGAACCGATTCCCTCTCTTTTTGTTTGTCATTTTTTGAGCCATTATACGAAACATCGACTTTGACCCCCGAATATGATCACTATGAACCGATTAGACAGTAGTTGTTTATAATATTTCCAGGTCAAAGGTCAAAAAGAGCTTCACGGGATTAAAAAAAAAAGAGAAGAAAGAAAGATGAAGCTACAGTCTAATAAGGAAGTTAAATACCACAACCAACAACAACAAAAGTAAAGCTGTCTACTTCTTGATAACTACCATTGAATTCAATAAAGAGGAGTCCCACCAATGATGCGCCTGCTTTACCTTGCTTCGGATAAATTTTGGTTGTGCTCTTGATTGCGTGGTCCATTGGTCCGAAGACAGAAAATGAGGTTGTGCACCGTCCCATGAACGGGCTCCATGGATGCTAAACTTGCTAATATAACTGTACTAGCATTTAAAGCACACACCTATGGCGAAACCAACTGTTAAACTACTTGATACCTCAAAGGTCTTCTACCAAGACGTAAAGGTTTCCTGATACGAAAGGACAGACGGCTGGCATGGTCTGCTCTGCTTGATGGTTCCTTGGCATCAAAAAGTGATATGTTCCATGAAGCAAGACATCAAATGTGTTAAGCTAGAAGAGTGAACCGCAAGCTAAAATCTTCTAAAAAACATTCTGTATTTGCAGTTTATACATATAAAGGGACATTGAAGAAATAACTAGAATAGATAAGGTTCACATGACTGTTCCAAATCTGTTGGAGAAGAATGGAGACACGAATCTTCTGACAGGGGTTGTATCTGGGGAAACTCGTGCTCGTTATTTTTCATCCATGGGAGCCAAGAGTTATTGAGGAGTAGCTTATCGTTCAAAGTCAGGTTACTTTACCCAAAGTGATATTACGTTATGCTATGTGGATCTTTATCAGTATATTGCCTTTTTTTTTAATAGCAAATGAGTCATCTTCGTTAGACAAGGACAAACATAGTACAGACAAAATCAAACACTAGCTAGTTAACAGCATAGAGATAAGAAGCATCAACACTTATACAAAAAAATATCACATGCTCAGATAAAACAAGTATCAACTCGTCAACCATAGAGTTCCAGAATAAGGTGGAACTCTTCAATCAAGAAGGGTATATTGCTTGAGCATTCGATAATTTTTGCTGAGGTTAGCACTGTTTAAGAATAAAGCGTTCAATGGATGATAAATTATCTCTCCACCCATGTCATAAAGTTCCAGCACACCATTGCTTGAAGCAGTGACCTGACTAGTAGGCGAGTAACTGAGGAAACCAAGAACACACCAATTAACCTGAAGTTCTGTCCCCACCAAAACCAGTTTCTAGATACCGTGTTGGATTAAGATGACTAACATCACCCCAAACTTTTATCTTCCAATCATTCTGATCAAATAAGTGGAATATGTTGATAGATGTGTTTAATATCTTTCCTGCAGACTTCGCCTTGGGGCATGCATGCTTATAAAGTGCTCTGATGACACCCCCATGGGTGACAACAACAACTCGTTCACCTGCAATAAGAAGAAATAGCACTATGACAGAAGCTTCCACATAAATGGAAATAGATTTTCAGTCCCTACAGGACAATAACATCTCCTGCAATGCAATAAGTGTTCTCTGACATTAATGCGAGATGTCAGTGGTTGAACATCCCATGTGCTTGTTTAAAATTAGCTGAAACCTGTTATGGTACAGTTTGCATAGTTATCATGCTATACTAGATAAAGAGGTAGTTAATGCAGAAGATACTTGTAAATTAATTATCCCACAAGATGACATAGTAGAGGAGTTATTCCACCAAATGTCACTACCTCGATGCTTCAAAGCAATTCTCTGCAATGAAGATGTGCAACGTTGATAAAGTTGATCAAGGCTTTCTCCGCCACCCTGCATGCATGTGAATAAAATCATAACTAGTTGCTTCAATCAGAATAAGCAGTAGCTATACGATACTAAGGTTTAGCGTAATTCTCAACATGCTGAAACCATACATAGGCCCACGGTGGACTATCACAAGAAATAATGAAGGAAAAAAATTATGATAATCTACTCAAGCATGGTGACTGAGGATCATCTTGCAACATAAAAAATAAATCAGCCCGATGATGATGCATGACCTAAACTTGTATCCTAACCCAAGTGCTAAATTTATAGGAGGGTCAATCAAGACACAAGTCAAATACTGTAAGTACCATTATGATTTTCAGCATTAACACGAGCAATGAAAGGTTTTGGAGGAGACGCATTTGTCATCCCCTGATGACCGTCCAGATAGGGAAAATCACTGAAAAGGTACTTCCAGCCAAAATTCATCTACAGAAAGAACTAATTGCCACATTCCACCAATTCTACATGTCTATACCCTGTTGCCCGGTGGTGGAATAACAGGATCGTATCTGTATTCTGGATGTCCAATTCAAGCTTCAATTCTGCCCAATGGGGCTGAATTGAGAACCACGCCAACTCTGGAGAACTTCCCATAATGTTCCTAAAATTTTATCTACTGTCTAGAAGTGTCACAAACCGCAAGCAACAACATTCAATCAAACTTACAGGGATTTCTACGTCAGTTCTGTGGGATGTAATGGCCTGGTAAGCCTTTGAATTTACTTTGTCGAGTTCACGTAAAACATGGCCTTGAAGATCACCTAAATTTCTTTCCCTCAGGCCTGGATCCTTGATAACCTGAAAATTTTATTCCAGCTCTGTAAGATAGAAGAACAAAAGCATGATATTGTTAAATTGTTTCCCAGATTGTGCTCTGAAAATGGCCATACATACTTAACTAGTGTCTAGGATAGATAGCTCTAAGCAGGCACTTTTTCTCATTGAATAATGTTGGTCACAGTGACCTCCAAGACAGTGATTATTATCATCATGATCACATCGAAGAGAACAGAAGGAAATTCAATAAACAAGAGGAGGAATGAGGGAAAGGAGAAATGTTTACAGAGAAAGTGAAGAAAACCGGAAAATACAATAGCCCCTCCATAATGCCGCATTATTTGGTCAAATGACAACCAAAATTAGTAAAATACAACAATATTGAATTCATAAACATGTGGGGATACAGAAAAGTACTGTTGAGTGAAACCTGATACAGATTATGCTGAACAAATACATTTCAGCTATGTTTGGTACCACTTGGAATAGGAATAGAAACATAATATGAGTCATTTTGTTGTTTGTTTGACTATAATCTAAAACATAACTACTATAGTAAGGTTCTTCATGGTGAAACAAAATGGATTAGGATTTTCCCATTCCTATTCCCATTCCAATTCCAAAGCGTAGCCTTCAACTAAACACAAACACAAACACCAAAAAAAAGCAGAGACCCGTTTCTCATCTTATCAGAAAAATATCCAACAAAATGCATCTTCAGAAATGGATAAGCCAAGGACAATACCTCCAGGCCGCCACAACTGGCTGCGATAGTCTGCGCCGTATCAGAAGCTCGTTTCAAGTCAGAAGAATACACCACGGAGATATTAGACTCCTTGGATAGTCGATCAGCAACCTTCACGAGATGAGAAACAGGAAAAGAAAATGCTGGAATCATAAAACAATGCAATGGAATATAAGCAAATTAAGCATATCACACACCACAGCGATCAGTTACGTACCGAAACAGCTTGCTGCTTCCCAATTTCATTCAATTCCACATCAAGATGTCCCTATTTCAAACACAACACTCAACGAGATTGTTCCTTTCGACTCTATCTAGCTAACTAACCAACATTAACGGCAATTTAACATTTCCAGGTAAAACGAGTAAAAATTGAGTATAGGGGAAGAGAAGAAGCGAACCTGGAGTCTTCCATCGGCATTCCATTCCGTTTCACCGTGACGGACGACAATGATCTCCGTGTAAGCTGCGTCCACGGGACTGTACAATCAATCAATCAAAGAAAACCAAAAGCATTCACCCATTGATTTTTTTAAAAGAGCTATAGAAAGAAAGAAAGAAATGAAAAAGGAAGGGAGAAGGTGATGACGGTATAAGAAACGGGAAGCTGACCTGGAATCGGAGTCGGCCATGGACCACGGTGATGAACCGGGCGATTTGAACGATCGAGTCCGGGGAGGATCAGTCAAGTTTGAGCAGTGGGCGAGGTTGAGGATTGTGGTTGTATTATTGGTTAAGTAAAATTTGAAGCGCGGAAGAGGAGACTGACTTGTAACAGTTGAAGGAGGAAGGCAATGCAGGCACGGTTCTCCTAAGATGTGCCAGGTGCGCAGGGCGCTCATAATCTTTCTGTTTCACATTTCTTCAGGGACCAAAGGAAAAGAGAGGAGGGGTGTGGGGAGCGGAATCTTGAATACGTGGACTCAACTAATTGGATCCAAAATTCTAATGGGCTTTCGGCCCAAATATACGCAACGACGAGTCCAAAGTTTGTTTAGTCATGGGTTTATTAAGCTTAGCGGTGCTGGACTATGCTGGTATCGCAAACAGAAGCTAGGAAATGCTTCAGTAATTTAATGGAAGAAAAGGAGAAGGCTTTGAATCTTTACATTTTGTTTCCATGTCTATTGATTATTACTTCCAGCAGTTTTAGGCTTCGGTATAAGACAAATGAAGTTGGATATTCCACTTCTGCTTGTTACTGGAGGCACAACTGGTGAAACTTGGCGCGGGTAGTATTGAGGGTGATACATGTTGGCTTTTTTTTTCTTCAATCAATTTTGACAGAGCTCAAGAACATCGATGTTGAACTCAAAACATCGATGTTTTGAGACACTGGAACTTCAATTTCTCTGGCAGTGCACTTAGAACATCGATGTTGAACTAAGAACATCGATGTTGAAATGCTACTGGAACTTCAAATGATTCTGTGGGAAGCCTTGAACATCGATGTTTGCTTTAAAACATCGATGTTGAAATGCTACTGGAACTTTGATTAAATTGGAAGAATGTTTTCAACATCGATGTTGTGGCTAGAACATCGATGTTTTCTGAGAAATTCTGGGAAATTTCCAGAAAACTGCAGAACTCGCAAAAGTTGGTTTTTTTGAGTTACTGTTCCATTGGTTTTCTTTCAATTCACTCAATCTCTTGGCTTGAACACTTAGTGAACAAGTCAAGAATACTTAATGAAGTGAAACACACTCAATCCACTCTTATTTCACTTGTTGAAACCAGATTACAATTCTTAAATATATAGGCCATATTTCAGCTTGCTGCAGCAATTTGCAGCCCCATACCTTCAACCCATACTACTAGTGCAGCATGGAGACCCATAATCCACTAAGCTGATCTTCTTGGATTGCTGAACATGAGGCCTACCAAGAATGATCAGATAACAAAGAGAACATTACAATAACAAAAAGACACACAGATCTTGCACACTTGCAATTATTCTAGAAATAAACAACAAAGAAACAAACTCTGTAGCTTGATCACACTATTGCAGCTTGATCACATAATCTAACACTCCCCCTTGACCAAGCTTCTCTTCATATTCAACATGTTCTTCAACAAATCAAACCTGTTCTTGGGCAAAGGCTTTTGTGAACAGGTCTTCCAATTGCACTTCGGAGGAGTAGAATAAGACTTGAACTTCTCCTTCACTTTCAGCTTCTCGAATCACATGAAATCTGATCTTGAAATGCTTAGTTCTGCCATGATCAATTGGATTCTTAATCAATGCAATAGTGGACTGATTGTCACAGAATAGCTCCATAGGTTCTTCTTGCTCCATCTTCAAATCTGACATGATCTTCTTGAACCAAGCAACTTGATTTACAGTTGAAGCAGCAGCAAGGTACTCTGCTTCAGCTGTGGATTGAGCAACAACAGTTTGTTTCTTGGAACACCACGAAAATGCATTTGAACCAAACAAGAAAACATAACCTGTTGTGCTTTTCATGTCATCTACACTTCCAGCCTAATCACTGTCACTATATGCCTTCAATTTTGCATTTTTGGATGAGCTGTAATGTAGACCAAGATCAGCAGTGCCTTTAACATACCTTAGCACTCTCTTCATGACAGTAGCATGGCTCTTTTTGGGGGCATTGAGAAACCTTGATAATAAATTTGTTGCAAATAGTAAATCAGGACGAGTTGCTATAAGATACAGCAAGCTTCCTACACAACTCCTGAACACCTCAATTTCAACATCTTCTTCATCTTCATTCTTTGCAAGCTTGGTATTTTGGACCAATGGGGTTGCCACTGATTTGCAAGAGTCCATTTTGAATTTTTTCAGAATAGATTCAGCATATCTTTTCTAAGAGATCATAATTCCTTCATCACATTGCTTCACCTCCATTCCAAGAAAATAGTGCATCAATCCCAAATCAGACATTTCAAACTCTATTATCATTTCAGTTTTGAAAACTAAAATTTTACTGTGATTTGCTCTGGTAATCAGCATGTCATCAACATAGAAGGAGACTATGATCAAATCATCAAAAGAGCTGCCTTTCACATACAAAGTTGCTTCACTTTCACTTCTTTTGAATCCTTGATGAACCAAGTGACTGTCCATGTGACTATACCAAGCTCTTGGAGCCTGTTTTAGTCCATAGAGAGCTTTCTTCAACCTGTAAACATGATCTTCTTTGCCCTCCATAATGAAGCATTTAGGTTGCTTAATGTAGACTTCTTCTTTTAGAATTCCATTTAGAAATGCAGACTTAACATCTAAGTGGAATACCTTCCATTTGTTTTGAGCTGCAATGGCTAAGAGCAATCTGATTATGTCAAGGCGTGCTACTGGAGCAAATGTTTCAAGATAGTCTAGGCTATATTGTTGTGCATAGCCCTTAACTACAAGCCTTGCTTTGAACTTGGAAATGGTGCCATCAGGGTTCATTTTTGTGCGAAACACCCATTTGACTCCAATTATCTTCTGATTTCTAGGTCTTGCAACCAATTCCCAAGTTTCATTCTTGTTGATCATGCCAATTTCTTGATGCTCTTGATTTGCTGCCTCTTCATAACAATGTGGTTCTGTTTCTACAAAATTACACCTCTTATATACATCAGCAAGTGATCTAACCTTCATTGGAGGTGTATCTGAATCATAATCCTCTTCATTTAGAGGATGATCTTCTTGCACTTCAGCTGCGTCACTAGGACTATTCTTTATTACCAACTTTTCTTTCTAATCCTAATAAGCTTCATCATCCATTTTGACATCTCTTGTTGTGACCACCTTCTCATTGTCAATCATGAACACCCTGTAGCCTTTGGATTGACTACTGTATCCCAACAAAATGCCTCTTTCAGCTTTGAAGTCCAGCTTCTTTCTCTTTTCTTCTGGAACATGGACATAGCAAAGAGAACCAAATACTTTCAAATGCTTCACAGTTGGTTTCTTACCAGTCCAAGCTTCAATGGGTGTCTTTCCTTCAACTGATTTTGTTCGAAGCCTATTGATGAGATACACAGCAATGTAGGTAGCTTCTGCCTAAAAATTCTGAGGGAGTTTCTTTTCAGCCAACATGCTTCTTGCCATCTCCATCACGGTTCTGTTTTTTCTTTCTACTACTCTATTTTGTTAAGGAGAATATGGTACTATCAATTGATGAAGAATGTCATTTGAGCTACAGAACTCTTCAAACATCTTTGATATGAACTCTCCCCTTCTATCTGATCTCAGCTTTTTCAAACTACAATTGCTTTGTGTTTCTGCCATGCCTTTAAATTTCTTGAATACTTCTAGAGTTGCCAACTTATTCTTCAAGAAGTAAATCCATGTCATGCGTGTTAGATCATCAATGAATAGCATGAAATAGATATTACCACTCAAGGAGGGTGTGTGCATTGGACCACAAAGGTTGGTGTGCACCAGCTCCAACTTTTCTAAGGCTCTTCCTTCTGCTGCAGCCGGAAATGACTCTCTATGCATCTTTCCCAATTGGCAGGGCTCACAAATTTCTCCAGGAACTTGTATCGGTGGCAAATCCCTGACATACTCCTTTTGTGCAGCAAGTTTCAAACAATGCAAGCTAGCATGGCCATATCTTCTATGCCACAAGCTACTTTCATTTACCTCACATTCATTTACCATCTCATTTTGCATGATCAAGTTCACAGGAAATGCTTTGTTCTTCATTTTTGTTTTGCAAACAGGTTTCCCTCTCACAGAGATCACACAATAATCATCTTCAAAGTTTACTGTGTATCCGTTTTTAGTCATTTGGGGCACACTCAAAAGATTGTGCTTCAATCCAGGAACTAGCAAAACATCTTTAATGAATTTACTAACTCCATTACAGTTCATAGAGATAGTACCTCTTCCTTTGGATTTGAGAATGGCACCATCAGCAGTTTTGACTTCAACACAGATTGACTTGTCCAAGTCCAAGAACCATTTTGAATTTCCAGTCATGTGACTGGTGCAGCCACTGTCAATGTACCAAACACCATTTTCTTACTTTTCTGAACTTTCACTTGCCATGAACATGAACTCCTCTTGATTTTCTTCGGCTATCATAGCTTGATGTTGAGTCTGAATTTGTTGTTGTTGGACTTGATTTTCTCCATTTTGTTTTGCTTTGCAAAAACGTTCAATGTGCCCAATTTTGTGACAAAAGTTGCACTTCTTGAGCCTTTGAAGCATACTCCCTAATAGTTTCTATTTCTGACATCTTCAGCATCTCATAATCTCTTCTCAAGGATTGCATTCTGATTTGCCTTGTTTCTTTAGATCCTCTGAACTGCTTCTCAAGGATCTCCCATGCTTCTTTGACTGTTGTAGCCCCAACAATCAAAGGAAAAATATCCTCTGAAACCAAAGAGAACATAAATGAAATTGCAATATTATATTTCTACAATCTTTCATTGTATGTTCTCAATTGATTAACAGACATTTCTTCAATGTCCTCTTCTTCAGTAAAACCTTCTTCAATTAAAAGCACAACCCATTAGCTATAAGGAAGGATTTCATCCTTATAGCCTAATAGTTGTAGTTCTCTCTATCAAAAATAGGTGGTAGGGATAAAGATGGGGTGGTTCTATTTGCTGGTTGTGTGTTCATCTTGTAGTTTAGTGTTTGGAAGGTGTTTGAGGTTGATTTAGTGAGGTTTCAACGAGTAGAACATGCCTGAAAGAAGGCACCTGCTTCGCTACCAATTGTTGGCTTTTCTTTCTTCAATCAATTTTGACAGAGCTCAAGAACATCGATGTTGAACTCAAAATATAGATGTTTTGAGACATTGGAACTTTAATTTCTCTGGCAGTGCACTTAGAACATCGATGTTGAAATGCTACTGGAACTTCAAATGATTCTGCCGAAAGCCTTGAACATCGATGTTTACTTTAAAACATCGATGTTGAAATGCTACTGGAACTTTGATTAAATTGGCAGAATGTTTTCAACATCGATGTTGTGGCTAGAACATCGATGTTTTCTGGGAAATTCTGGGAAATTTCCAGAAAACTGCAGAACTCGCAAAAGTTGGTTTTTTTGGGTTACTGTTCCATTGGTTTTCTCTCAATTCACTCAATCTCTTGGCTTGAACACTTAGTGAACAAGTCAAGGAACGCTTAATGAAGTGAAACAGACTCAATTCACTCTTATTTCACTTGTTGAAACCAGATTACAATTCTCAAATATATAGGCCATATTCCAGCTTGCTGCAGTAATTTGCAGCCCTATACCATCAACCCATACTACTAGTGCAGCATGGAGACCCATGATCCACTAAGCTGATCTTCTTGGTTTGCTGAACATGAGGCCTACCAAGAATAATAAGATAACAAAGAGAACATTACAATAACAAAAAGATACACACATCTTGCAGCTTGATCACACTAATGCAGCTTGATCACATAATCTAACAATACATACTGCTACTTAATGAAATGGAAATGTGAACAAAAACTAATTATAAGTTTGTATTCTTTTTTTTTTTTTTGATAAATTAGGAGGGCTTAAAGCCCGTATATTAAGCATTCATGGAAGAACACATGCGAGGAGTAGATACTCCTAAACTATCATGCAATAATAACATGGATATGTCTGGAGGTGGCTGCTCTAATGTTGTCATTCCCAGTGACCAAGATTGAGCCAGATTGGCCAGTGAGTCTGCCACGATGTTGCCTTCTCAGTGGACATGCTGGAAAGAAATCTGCCATTCCTGTTGTATCAAGGTACGAATGCTAGCTAAAATTGGTCTGATAGCTGGGTATAAGTTTGTATTCTATCTGAAGTATCTATCGCAGGGGAAGAAAAATGATGTAACTACAAAACAAAATCTGCGAAAACTTACAAAGTCTTCATCAGTGAGCCAGGCAATACTCCTGCAATGCAAGCTGGAATGTATCAACCTACCAATGCAATGCTTTTACCTTTTGGTTTTAAATTCATTTCCGGAAGTGGCAAAATGTAATTTACTTTTTGATGTCCTGGGATAAACGGCACAGCGTGCATGTCTTCACATATGTTCCTACCGATAAGACATAATCTTGCACAAGGAACGGCAAGAACAAAGAAAGCACTCTTTGGAATTCCATTTAAACTATTCGATCGGTCCACTACAGACAGAGTCCCTTCTTTTCTTTTTCATTTTTGGTTTGAGATGACAAAGACCCTTATTTTATTCAGAGAGGTTGGATTAGAAATACATGGTTGAATGCTTTGGAAAAGGAAAACTCTCAAAAGTACAATTAATGGACGCATGGGATGATGATGAAGAAGAAAGAGGAGAGCTCAATGTGCACAAGGCAACAGAACTGGAGGAGCAGAAAGCTGATTCCTTGCAGGAAAAGATTGAGGAATTAAACAAAACAAAAGAAGAGCTGAAGAGAGCCAAAGACAAGGCCACACAGTCATGGTTAGACTCCAGGCCGATGATCGACGAGTTGGAGAAACGACAGTCTGATCTTGCAGGTGCCAAGAACCAAACATCCATGTCCAACGTTGTAATCATGGAGCTCGAGTCACAGCTTCAAGTGACCAACAACGGCATCAAAACCAAAATAGAAGAAGAGCTCGAGACAACGAAGATGACCCACGAAATAACCCGGGAAACGGATCAACTCCGCGAGGAACTGGAAACAATTCTGAAGGAGACAGAAGAAGAACGCAAGGAAAGATCGAGACTGAAACAGGTCCTGAAGATGAGAAGGCAGACTCTAAGGACATTGCAGATGACGCTTAGGGCTATACGCATAGAATCTGAGGCTTGTGCAGCATCGGAAGCCGAAGCTCAGGGACATATCATTCTGGCAGAGACAGAGAGTAGCAGCGTAAGACTCACCCAGGAAGAATATCATGCCTTGAAAAAACGAGCCAAAGAGGAAAAATCACTCGCTGAGTGGCGGATTTCTGTGTCCATAGAACAGAAGCTAGCGGCGGAGGCTAGCAGAAATATAGCCTCTTCGAAGCTGAAAGAAATGAAGCGCGGAAACAGGTCGAGAAGAAAGAAAACAGAAGAGGGATTGGTAATGGAAGATGCCAACACTTTTAAGGAGGCAGAAGAAGAACGACAAGACAGAAGAGTTAGAGGAGAAGAACAAGTGAACAGAAGAGTCACCGCTTCCCCGAAAGCTCGAGCCAAGGCCATTGCTAATCCAAATCGGAGGAAGCCCCAAAAGGTGAAGAAGATAAAAAGATCTGCGAGCAATGGCAGGAAGAAGGCGGGTGGAAAGAAGAAGCCATCCATTCTTCGCCAGTTCAAAAGCTTTTTCCAGTGTTTCTTTAGATGACTTGCATGTGTGTGTCTGTGTTTGATGATCCGAAACATTAGAACCTCCTCGATTGAGAGGAGAATAAGAATTACATGATCCTCCTAGTTTAGAATAAAATGCGGTTCAAAACTGGAGCGTGTCTTGATTCACTATTCCTTCAACAGATATGCAATTTTTCAAACTCTACAACAAAGCGTGAAAAAATAATAAACGAAGAAGAAATGAAGAACTTTTACTATTCATTTTTGTTTTCTTGGTGTGAATCTGCAGCGTCTTTACTCAAAATTTCTTCCGGAGAAGATGGCAGTGGAAAAAAACAAGTAAGACGATATTAATTAAGTTCTTCCACCTCCCGCCATTCCATTTCACAAAAATCGACTGTACTTTTTTTTTTTGGACCGGGAAACCCGGTAAAACTCAACAATTGCTGGAGAAGCCGGCTTAATTAACGGGGATTTGTTCTATGCCTATGGTTGCACCGAAAATGCAAATATTTGAGGGAGAAGCTAACTAAATTTGGATAGATCATAGTCGAATTTTACCATGAAAACAAGATTGGATATTAGTCATTTTGCTCCAATTTCTTAGCAAACTTTTTTATCTATTATTTTTCAATGGATCGTATTCGTCCTCTGAAGCGCCCCGACCCGTATTACCGTAACACAGTAAACACGTGCCGAAACTATTCATATTGATAGAACAGACAGTACAACGTGCAAATATTATACAACAACAACCCATCAAATACAACTGTCACCCACACCCGGGGACCATTATTCAACCCAAACACAGTGCTCAACAGCAGCAGCAGATAGTATCAGTAATATATATCACAAGAATTCAGCAATATAGCATCATATATCACACAGCAGCGGAAGACTTTATGCACATGCAGCGGAGGTATGGATCCGGAGTCAGGCGGAGAAGAAAGCAGCAGCCATCGAACATCGTACCTGAACTACGAAGCAACTTAACCTACGGGATGAAACCCCGCAGGCGAGGGGTGAGTCCGAAGTGCTCACCGACGAAGGATAAACAGTGATATGCAAGCAACCGTAATACTTAAAGCAATCACAAACAAGCAATAACATATCTCAACAACTGAGCCAAGGCCAAAAGAATATTAATTGTTATTACCAATTTTATCTTCCGGGCCCCCGTCACTGGACAAGCTAGAGCCGTACCTGGTTATCAATTAATTCCGGATGCTAGGTCAACAACCAATCCAATCTCACAACCCCGGATATTTGGTATATCCAAACCACTGGGTATTCGGTATACCCCAACCTCAGGCGACGTCATGCCAACCAGATATTCGGCATATCTGAGCCACTGCGGATATTCGGCATATCCGAGCCACTGGGTATTTGGTATACCCTAACCACAGGCAGAAAGCCAAACGGATATTCGGCATATCCGAGCCACTGGGTATTTGGTATACCCTAACCACAGGCAACAAGCCAACAAACCAAGTAACCGACCATAGCATCCCAAAATTAATTTCCAACCATCGGGTCGTACCACTACTTTCCACATGACAATGATAACAACATCTCAAATCAATTCCAATTCCAATTTCTTTTTCTCAATTTCCACAGTCAATAGTTCAACATCAATCTCAGCATATTATCCACAGAATCAATATCACAGTCCAAAAGCAACAATAATATCCACAACAGTCAATCAGCCAACAATCAACAATTCAGCAGTTCAATCGGACAACAAAGCACACAAAGTATTACAGGCAACATAACAAGGGTTATCCATCCTCACCTTAGCCGATTACTCAATTTTGGAATTGTCCAGCAAATTCCAAGTCCGGTTCCTCAGCAAATTGCTCGTTATCATCTCCTATATCAATCAAATAATATGCACACATAAGATGGTATGCAAATGCCATGCTAATACTGTATATCGGAAACTAAATATAAACTCGGCTTGGTTACTCCCCCGGATTATTTTTTTCCATTATCATCGTCATTTACCATTTACTTCAAGTGCCAAAATACCATTCTACACTTACTCCTATACCTGAATATTATTCCGGTATTTTATTGCCTTGACAATACCCTTTCCATAATTATTTCTTAAGTATGTACTTTCCAAAATATTATTTCTTTAAATTATTATTTTCTTTCCATATGTTATATACCATATAATATTTTTCCAAAATTAATTTTCCTCTTCATTATTTTTTTCCAGATTTAATTCTCTCTTTTTCTCTCTTTTTTTAATTAAATCGGGCTGGGCTTTACTATACAACCCATGCCCAAATTCAGCCCAAACCCAAGATCAGGCCCAGGTCCAAGCCCAGACCACCGCAGGCCCAAGCCACGTCCGGCCCAGGACCCGTGCGGCCCAAAGGCTCAGACCCAGGTCACGACCCGACCACTAAACGGGTCAAGTCCTCACGCATCCAGATCGAGACCTCACGGACGGCTGCAGCTCACCTCGGTAATGGGGGCGTCGGCGCGACGAACAGGCGAGGCGGACGGGGCGAGCGACGGCGAGGAGAACGCGACCCAGAACGGCAACCCGAGCGTGACCGGAGCGTGGAGGAGATGGCTCCCGTGTCGGCTGTCACGGATCGAGGGAGGCGGCTCGACGGCTGCTCGTCGGGTTCGTCTCCACTGGCGACGCCGGCGACTCCTCGGGATGGCGATGGTGCAGCGAAGGCAGGAGGAGAAAGAGGAGAGGGTGGGGGCGAGTGCTGGTGGTGGCGGCTCCGGTGTGGTTGTGTTTGGCTGGAAAAAGAAAGAAGGAGAAGAAGATGGTGATGACGTGGCGTGTGTGGGTTGTGTTTAATGTGTTTTTGTTTTTTTTTTCTTTTTGCAGGTTTCTTCGGTGAGTTACAGGGGAAGGCAGAAGCTAAGCAATGGAAGCTGAAGATGAAAGGTATGATGTTGTGCAGGTGAGGGCAGAAGAAAAATAATTTAAAGGCAGCAAAATCACTGGTAAGTCACAAGTGTAATAGGTAGTTCACAGGCTCAATAGGGATTGGCGGCTGAATAATTGAACTTCAATTATGCAGTTACTATGCTGCATGTGAAGTGTGACCCACCTGGACCAGAAAATATCCGGTATACCCACTTATCTTATTTCTGGCCTGATAATTCGAGGATAAACCCGGCTTTTTCCGAAGATTCCCGGACCCGGAAAAATCCCAACTTGGTCCGTAAAATCCGCAGAAAAATCCCGAGCGTGGGACTATGCTCGGTTTCGGAATCCAATACTCAATTTACCACAATTTATTTACCCAAGATTAAAAATCAATGGTAAATTACTGTAAATTAACTTAAATAGTCCCGGTAAAAATAAAATTTTTACCTGGGCTGTTACAGCCTACCCACCTTAAAAGAATTTCGTCCCCAAAATTCACTGCGAAGCTGTGAACAAGTGCGGATACTGGGAACGCATATGCTCCTCGACTTCCCACGTGGACTCATTCGCAGAGTGCTTGCTCCACTTAACCTTTACCATTGGAATAACTCTGTTCCTCAACTGTCTGACTTCCCGGGCAAGAATCTACTCCGACATTTCTGTATATGTAAGGTCCTCTGCGACCTCAACATCTACTGTAGTAACCACATGGCTCGGATCTGATCTGTACCTCCTCAACATGGAAACATGGAATACGTCATGAATCTGTGACAACTCCTCCGGTAGAGATAATCTGTACGCCAAGGGTCCAACCCTTTCCACGATCTCATACGGTCCGATGTACCTGGGACTCAGCTTCCCTCTTTTCCCGAATCTGATTACACCCTTCCACGGTGCAACTCGGAGGAAAACTCGTTCTCCCACTTGGTACTCCATCTCTCGACGATGCTTATCGGCATAGCTCTTCTGTCGGTCCTGTGCTGCCTTCATACTCTGCTTAACTGTCTGAATCTTGTCAACAGTCTGCTTAACCAAATCTGGACCAACGATCAAGCGAAGACCTTCTTCATCCCAGCAAACTGGACTTCGGTACTTCCTTCCATAGAGAGCTTCAAACGGAGGCATGCCAATACTGGAATGATAACTGTTGTTGTAGGCAAACTCTGCTAAAGGCAAATACTGGTCCCAACTTCCACTGAAGTTAAGAGCACAAGCCCTTAGCATATCTTCTAGTGTCTGAATTGTCCTCTCTGACTGTCCGTCAGTCTGAGGATGAAAAGCAGTACTGAAACTCAGTTTCGTGCCCAAAGCTGTTTGCAGACTCTTCCAAAACCGTGATGTGAATCTCGGGTCTCTGTCTGAGACTATGGACTTGGGAATTCCATGTAGCCTCACAATCTCTGCAACATACTGCTTCGCTATTTTATCCAAGGTGTCTGTCTGTCGAATGGGAAGAAAATGGGCCGATTTTGTAAGTCGATCAACGATAACCCAGATGGCATCATGCTGTCTCCGGGTCAACGGTAATCCGACCACAAAATCCATGGTAATCATCTCCCACTTCCACTCTGGCACTGACAAAGATCTCATTTTCCCTGCTGGAGCCTGATGTTCAGCTTTCACTTGCTGGCAAGTGATACACTTAGCCACATACTCGGCTACATCCTTCTTCATGCGTGGCCACCAAAAATGACTTCTCAAATTCTGGTACATCTTGGTGCTCCCGGGGTGCATAGCATACGGTGTCATATGTCCTTCTTCCAGAATCTGACTACGCAGGTCACCAACACTAGGTACACATAGACGCTTTCCCAGCATCAATGCACTATCCTCCGCTATGTGGAACTTATCTTCCTTCCCACCACGGACTGCTTCCTTCAGCTTGATCAGGTCGGGATCTCCGTCTTGTAACTCCACAATCCAGCCCCTCAGGTTAGACTTGACTTCAATATGTGTCAACAAAGCTCCTGTCCCATCAACTGACAAATCAACTCCCATCTTCCTTAACTCGATGAGTGAGGACATCGAGTAAGTCGTGGAAGTATCTTCTGGTTGTCTCCGGCTCAAGGCATCAGCTACAACGTTAGCCTTTCCAGGGTGATACTCAATGGTATAATCATAATCATTCAGTAACTCAACCCAACGTCTTTGTCGCAGGTTAAGCTCCTTCTGAATCATGATGTACTTGAGACTCTTATGATCTGTGAAAATCCGACATTTCTCTCCAAACAGATAATGTCGCCAGATCTTCAAAGCAAGGATCACTGCGGCCATCTCTAAATCATGTGTCGGATAGTTCTTCTCGTGTGGCCTCAACTGTCTCGAAGTATAGGCTATCACTCGGCCTTCTTGCATCAGAACAGCTCCCAAACCAAGACCTGAAGCATCGCAAAATAACACGTACTCCACTCCTGGCTTAGGCACTGTCAAAACTGGCGCTGTTGTCAGCTTCTTCTTAAGTTCATCAAAACTCTTCTGGCAGGCATCACTCCAGACGAAAGCTTGGTCTTTCTTTAACAGCTTGGTCATAGGACTAGCTATCAAAGAGAAACTCTCGATGAATCTTTGGTAATATCCTGCAAGGCCAAGAAAACTTCTGACCTCTGATACCTTCTTGGGCGGCTCCCACTCCAACACAGCTTTTACTTTAGCAGGATCAACCTTAATCCCATCCCCGGATACAACATGTCCAAGGAATGCAACTTCTTCAAGCCAGAACTCGCATTTGCTGAACTTAGCATACAACTCCTTCTCTCGCAACCTCTGAAGCACTACCCTCAGGTGCTCTTCATGTTCTTCCCGGTTCTTGGAGTAGATCAAGATGTCATCGATGAAGACTACCACAAACTTATCCAAGAACTCATTCAAGACCAAGTGCATCTAACACATGAAAACTGCTAGTGCATTGGTCAAGCCAAAAGGAACCACTGTGAACTCAAAGTGACCATACCGAGTGCGGAAGGCTGTCTTCGGTATGTCCTTCTCTGCAATCTTGACCTGATGGTAGCCAGATCGAAGATCAATCTTAGAAAATACAGTAGCTCCCTGTAACTGATCGAAAAGATCATCAATCCTGGGAAGCGGATACTTATTCTTCACCGTCACTTTGTTCAACTGACGGTAATCCACACACATTCGCAGACTGCCATCCTTCTTTTTCACAAAGAGGACTGGTGATCCCCAAGGTGAAGTACTAGGTCTGATGAAACCTTTCTCTAACAGCTCATCCAACTGTTTCTTCAACTTCTGAAGTTCTGTTGGTGCCATCCGATATGGTGCCACCGAGATAGGTGTCACTCCTGGTATCAAATTGATGGTGTACTCAACTTCTCTGTCAGGTGGCAATCCTGGCAAATCCTCCGGAAACACATCTGGAAACTCCCTCACAACTAGGATGTCCCCCAAAACTGGAGTCTGAACTTCTTCACCCTTGGCATGGGTCAACAAAGCATCTGTAAGTTTCCCTAGGCTATATGACATTCATATAAAAGCGGATATATGCAGCGGAAGACAAGGGAAACAACCAAGAACACATGTGAAGCTAGTAAACCGTATAACAATTTTACTTACTTGTAGTGTTAGGATCTTTCACCTAAGCCGGAAACCGAATCAGTAAGAGCAAGAAGAAGACCTGCTCCTCTACGGTATCC
>JAKUCV010001277.1:7893-65407 GCA_028386065.3 Turnera subulata | reverse complement strand
AAGAAGAAAAGAGGAAGAGAGGAAAGTGGGGCCCACGTGGCCGGGAAAAACCGAGAGAGAGAAGAAACGTTGCCGGGAAAGAGGAAGAGGAAGGAAAGAGGAGAAAGAAGAGTGGCTCGGGGCAAGCTCGTTGGCGGGTCCGGATTCTCGCGTCGGAATCCCGTAGACGCAAGAATACCCCCGTCTTTCCGACAAATTCTGTCCCGAGTCCAAAAATACAACTTGGGCTCGGAAAATCCGATTAATTCTCTCGAGCGTCAACCAACTCTCGGAACTGAAATCCGAGGCTCGGTTAGTTAGGAAGAAACTCCCGAGCGCGGGAAAATTCTCGGTTCGAAAAACGACTCCCGATTTACCGTAAATTAATTACCCAAGATTAATTCAACAGTAAATCACGATAAATCGACTTCTACAGTCCCGGTAAAAATCAAAAATTTTACCCGGGCTGTTACACAAATCAATTTCCAATTTCCATTTTTTTTTTCCCAATTATCCATTTCATAATTTATTCTAATTATCCAATCACAACACAGTCCACCGACAACAATCACAATATCCATAACAGTCAACAATTATCCAACTTCCTATTAACTCAAGTTATACCACAGACTAATCCGTCAACAGTTTCATAGCATCAATTACTCACAATCCAACGTCAATCACAACACAGTATCCAATAAACCAATAACAGTCAACACAGCAATTCAATCAAGCAGAACAATAACAAAGAATCACACACAGAACCGACATCAACAAATCCGTATCATCAAATATCCAACAATAATATATATATCATCTCAATTTCCAATATTCATTTTCTCAAGTTATTCAACTTATCATTACCACAGGTTAATCCACAGACTAAACCATCAACATTTCATAACACCAATTATTCACAATTAATAGTTCAATGATTACTCACAATATCCACAATCCAACAACACAAACCAGCATCATCAACAACAACATCCATGGCAAACAAACAACAATCGATAAACATCTCAGCAGTTCAATCAAACAACAAAAATACACACACAGCATTACGGGCACATATCCAAGGTTATCCATCCTCACCTTAGCCGATTACTCAACTCTGAAAACATCAACTGGTCCAAAGCCGGTTCCTCGAGAAATTGCCCGACATCAAAACCTTCAACAAGCTCGACGGCGGCAGCACGCGAGCAGATCGGGAAGGAGTCGGCGTGATGACGGTGGCAGAGGCGACGCAAGGGAGGCACGACGAGGCGGCAGCTGTTGGCGTGGCCTGCTGCGGTGGCGACGAGCGGCACGGAGGAGGTGCAGCCCGTCGGGTTCACAGCCGTGTACGACGCGTCCAGCGACGGAATCGGATGGCGAAGGTGGCGTCAAGATGGCGACGGCGAGAGGGAGGCGACGACGGGGGTGGTGATGCGTGCGGTGGCTTGGCTTGCAGCAACAGCGAACGGCAACGCATGTGGAGGAGGAGATGGCGGCGCTGAACCGTGAAAGGGCGGGTCACGGTGGTATCGGTATGTGTTGCTTCTCTTTTTTTCATCTCTTTTTTTTCTTTCTTTCTTTTCTCTCTTTTTCTGGTTTCTCTCCCTTTTTCGTTTCTTTTTTTTTTTTCACAGAATTGGTTTCATGTTGCAAGGTGAAGAATTTGGCAGGAAGAAGAAGAAATAATGGTGGTGTGTGCAGGTGGTGCAGGGAGATGGCTTCATCAAGCAGGAAAAAGAACGAGGTGCACGGGCATCACAGGGTAAAGCGGTCACATGTGTCACAGGGAGGAGGCGGCGCCCAACTCAATCATGCAGGTAAGTCGTGTCCAGACCGGACCAGAAAATAACTGATACCCCCTTAGTTATTTTCCGGTGTGATTTTTCTGAGGATTCCGGGACCCGAAAAATACCAACTTAAGTCTGAAAAATCCACAGAAAAATCCCGAGCGCGGGAAAAACTTCGGTTTGGAAAAACGACGTTCGATTTACCTTGAATTAATTACCCAAGATTTTACCTGGGTTGTTACATATAATTATTTAAATTTGTCGATAATTTTGAAGTTCTAGTATATGCTCATTGTCATACACATTGATTTCTTTATTAAAATCATGAAATCTCAAAAAAAAATTATTGTAAAAATTTCAAATATTCTTCTAAACCTATATACATTTCTCATCCTATATCACCCATTTTGGAGAAAAAAGAAATGAATAAATAATCTATGTTAGATCATTATTGTGACATTTCTTTTTCTTCCTAAAACGAAACTCACAAAGATGATGAGAGACAAAAAAAAAAAAATGCATGATGGCATTGTTTCATGAGATATTCCTTTTACCTTAATTTGTTCCTCTGCCCCGCCCCCGCCAACCCCCCAAATCATTAGGTTTTTTTAATTTTATAAAACAGAATTTAAAAGGAAATATATATATCTAATCACCAAATCATTAAAATTTTATTATTTAACACATAGGATGTTACATCATTCTTGAAATTTTCAGGAATGATGTATGTAGTGACAAATAGTATTATTATAATAGTATATGTAAGAAAAAAAAAACACACGGTGATCGCGCATCTAGCGGCGCATTTCTCCTTACAATTTAATGTTCTTTCTTTTCATTAAAAAAAGTATTAGTATTATTTTCTTCGGATGCTGCAAGAAATGTTAATGGTTTAAGATGGCCTAACATCTCATTGGGATTTAAGATCAAGACCAATGTGTTACGGCCCAATAACAGCCTGGTTTCTAAAAGCGGCTCCGGATTCAAAAAACCTGAAAACTTGCCCAGAGTCGGCCAGGACGCCAGGTTGTTATACCCAAAGACCTGGTCTGGAAAGGGCGGGCTTTTAACGCAGCTTGGCTTTCGGTCACTCCGGTCCGGCCGGTTCAACAACCACGGTGTCAAGCCGAGCATTCCCCAGCCCGGAAAATACCCATAATAAGAACCCCAGTAGTTACATTTTATTTGTCCAAAACATTAGTTCATCAATTCATGGGGGAAATGAAAATTAGGAATGAATATTGTCTCACTCCTTTCTTTTGGTTAAAAAAAAATGTGGGTTACAATGCAGAGCTTGATACGGTAAAAACAAAAAAAAAAAAGAAACCACACGATAAGCATATAATATTGGTATAAAAAAAAAAGAAACCACACGATAAGCATATAATATTGGTAAGCTTTATTCTAAATACTACTTTGAGGCTTCCAAATAAAGTAAAACTCCATCACTGTCCGTGTTAGTATTACCCAGGCCACGAACCACACATAGATACAAAGACGCTGTCCAATTAAGCTTTCCCGATCGTTTTTTCAAATCTGTTTGTACTTCTTACATGGTAGCTAGGAACAGTAACAGTCAGCATCATATATAAGGGAAACATGACCTAACAACACTAACAGTCAAAACGGAGTATCTTGTTCTAACTCTTGCAAGACATTTGAGCCACATCCTTATCACTTATAATCTATGTTTTAATCGTCCAACCATAATTTGCAATTATATTTAAGGAGACAGTGGAATTTTATCTAATCAAATTTGAAGTACAGACAGATTTGAAACTTCATATCTAAAAGAAAATCTATATCTTTCCCTAGAAAAACCAAACAAATAAAAATTCACTACACAACGGATGATTTCTCGTACTGAGGCCGAGTATATATCCTTTGTAATAGGACTGAAAAAGGGAAGAAGCAATGTGGTCTTAATTAATTGCATCATTCACTGGTCATCACCAAGAAATTCAGCTTTCTCTCCATTAGAACAAGCCCCGACATTCAGATTCTCTCTATAACTTTGAGGGCTTTGCCATTCACTACAATTTTTTTTTTTTTTTGGCATGTTAGAAAATGTTATACGAAACAATTCTCGGAGAAGGGGAGGTGAAATCCCCTGAATTGTTTCCGCTAGCCCTCCATGTTTTTGGCGTGTGTTGTGTTGCAAGGATGTGGCTAACCTAACTACACACAATTAGGTTAAATACACAATGCATGCAATTAGTTTGTTTTTTTAAAAAACTCTTAGAAATTATGTCATAGTGACTATATATAAACGGAGGGTTTGGATTTTGGCAAAAGTAAGAAAGCTTACCATTAAAACAAAAGCGGGATTTAAGCGGAATTCTCGAGTTCGAGTCTTCCTGTACGGAGGTGGCCATAAAGAGGGTGATGGATTATAACATCCTCATCCTCGCCTCCTTAGACAAGAAGGTTTTTTTTTTCCCTACTATTAATTAAAACTTTATATTTTTGTCATTTATTATTATTTTATCGTATAAATATATTATTTTATGTTGACATGTACCCAGCAACGAACTTAGAGTGTGATACATGCATCCAGGGATTTAAATCTTCAACTTGCACTAGCCAGTCTAATCCAGTTAGAACTCTATCAATACATGTGAATCGTGATTGATGCATGACCGTTTCAAATTTTAAAATTAAGTATACTAGTGTTAGGTTTAAAGAGCATTGTATTCATTGCAAGTGTGAAATAACGCGTCAATTCCAACAAACTTTTTTTTTCGACCAAAAAAAATTCCAGCAAACTTTTCATTTCAAAGCAAATTAAGGCCATAAGCTTTTATTGTTTTCATGGCTTCATTCTTCAACGCAAACTTGTAACCAATAACGTCATTCTTCTTTTAATGGAATCACTGTATTTATCCATTTTGTTATTTAAATAAATGCGGTGCATGCATCCACTTAGGTCCAAACCAAATCCTGAGGGTAGATTGTCTCCAAATAAATTTGATCGATCCTTTGGTAAATTGGGATCAGAAATGAAAACAAAAGGAGAATTATATCAAGCCTAAACTAGTAAGTTGACACACGAATACTACACGGCTACGCCTGTATTTTCCTCCAGCTGGTTTCCCTTGTAGAATCTAAATATCATTTTTGTGCCATTTACAGTCTAAAGGAAGCTTCCTGCTGAACCACACAAGTTTTTCAATATAAGAGAAGAAGGTTAGGCTAAGGGAGCGAAGTGATTTTGTTACAATGGAGCATAACAGTGGCAATTCAAAACAAGAAGACGGGTCACATGCAGAGATAGAAGAAGAAGATGGGAATTATGAGAATTCCAGAATCCAACCAAAAGATTCATTTGATTTGGAGACTGGAGGAAGTGATATCCATGGCCTTAATAGTCGTCAGGTACGTATCACCCTATCTTTTCTCTATGTTGATTTCAGAACCAAATTCTTCTTGTGTTTTTTTAGAAATATATATATATTAGAAGGGTATTTCAACCAACCACTTGACTAATCTCTCCCCATGGCTCTATACCTTGTCTTGTCTAGTAGTCAGACGAGCAATTTTTTTTTCTTTTTTTCTCAAATGGGTTGTTAGAAAATTCAAGGTTAATAATAAGTACTCTTCTGATTGAAATTGTAGGCAACAGATTGGAGAACAATTATGAAGCTAGCATTTCAATGCATTGGGGTGGTATACGGTGACTTAGGCACATCTCCACTGTATGTGCTACCGGGAATTTTTCAGGATGGAATCAAGCATGATGACGATCTCCTTGGCGTGTTATCTTTAATCTTGTACGCAATTGTGTTTATTGCGTTGATAAAGTATGTGTTTATAGTTCTGGCGGCTAATGACAATGGGGATGGTAAGTCATATATATCATGTAAGAAATTTATGGTTTTGTTCAGTTGTGGAGTATCATTTTTGGTTGGAGCCTGGACAGAGCTAGGACTGCTAAATTAATGACCAAATTGTAATGTCTGTAATTTTGTATTGACCACCGTCACCGATATGTGCATACTAATTATACTTGTTGAATATTGTAGGAGGGACATTTGCGCTCTATTCTCTCTTATGTCGATATGCAAAGATTAATTTGATACCAAACCAACAAGTTGAAGATAGAAATTTGTCCAATTATAAATTGGATACCCCAAATCGTCGCGTGAAAAGGGCTTCGGCTATCAAGTCTTTGCTGGAGAATAGTTACTTCATGAAATACTTCATTTTGTTCACAACCATGGTTGCTGTCTCTATGCTCATTGGTGATGGCATTCTCACCCCATGCATCTCAGGTAAGGGAAACACTTCTTTTATGTTCCAAATTTGCTTGCTATAATCCATGTTTTATTACTAATTATAATATGCAAAACTAATGGATTTGTAGTTTATTGGTACGCTTGCAAAAAAACAAATGGAGTGAGGTCTCGAATTAGAGTCCCTCCTCCATCCAGTATTTTTTTTTTTAAAAAGTAGTAAATGCTTTAACATGAAAATTTTGACACTCCATGTAAACGTTTTAACAATGCTAACATCATGTCATTCTTCCTACAGTATTGTCTGCGGTGGGGGGAATCAGGGAGGCTGCAGAATCTCTTACTGATACCAAGATCATGTGGATTTCCGTGATTATTTTGATTTTCTTGTTTCAAATTCAAAGATTTGGAACGGATAAAGTTGGCTATTCTTTTGCACCAATTCTTACGACTTGGTTTATTTTCATTTCTTTTATTGGAATCTACAACTTTATAAAGCATGATCCCAACGTAATCAAGGCTGTGAATCCGTGGTACATTGTACTTTATTTCAAGAGAGATCCAAAGGGTGCATGGATTTCTCTTGGAGGTGTGATTTTATGTCTAACAGGTATATTTATAATCTTTGTTTTCTCCTTTGATAAGTTGTGTGCGCCTATAAAGCAATCTCTTGACTCTTTTTATGTTTTGCCAACACATTAATAGGTGCTGAAGCATTGTTTGCCGACCTGGGCCACTTCAATATTCGTTCTATTCAAATAAGCTCTTGCTCCTTAGTGATTCCCTCCATTATATGTGCCTATTTCGGCCAATGTTCTTATCTCCGGCAACATCCTGAAGATGTTGCAGAAGCATTTTACAAGTCCATTCCCAGTAAGTGCTTTTTTTTTTTTTTTTCTAGACTAAGCTTTGCTATTATCAACAACAACTGCTGCTGGTTTATTGCTAATTCGAGTTCTTCCATTTGGCACAGAATCATTGTATTGGCCGCAATTTCTTCTCGCGGTATTGGCGGCTATCATTGCCAGTCAGTCGCTAATCTCAGCTTCCTTCTCCATAGTCCAACAAGCTGTTGCACTTGGATGTTTTCCTAGAGTTAAGGTGGTGCATACTTCTTCAGAATATGAGGGACAAGTTTATGTGCCTGAGGTCAACACTCTTCTAATGGTGGCTTGTGTGGGTGTCACTCTTGGGTTTAAAAACACTCTTACAATCGGCAATGCATATGGTAAATATTTAATTACTTTGTTTGTCTTTTATATATATATATATACTTGGTCAAGATTGAATTTCTTATTTCTCATAAGAAATTCTAATAGAAGAACCAACTAATGTTCCTGGCAACATTGTTTTCTATATTCAGTTTCAATCTATATCACTCTGCTATAGTTAATTTTCTTTCAAGTTTATTATGTTTTTGGCGTTTCTTGCAGGAATCGCCGTGGCTTTTGTATTCAATATTACATCTGCATTCCTTATTCTTGTTATGGTTATGATATGGAAGACACATATCATCTTCATCATCCTGTATGTCTCAACAATCGGTGTCTTTGAAGTTTCCTTTCTGAGCTCGGTCCTCTACAAGTTTGTAGATGGAGGATACTTACCTTTATTGTTCGCATTCCTCATGGTGATTATCATGTTCACATGGAACTTTGGCTATCGCAAGAAGTACTTTTACGAACTGAAGAACAAAGTCTCCATAGAAAGAGTTACTAACATAGCCTCTGATCCAAGCATCCAAAGAGTTCAAGGTCTTGGTATATTTTACACTCAGCTTGTCCAGGGCATATCTCCAATCTTTACTCATTACGTCGAAAATATCCCGGCTTTGCACTCAGTGCTTCTGTTTGTGTCAATCAAGTCTGTTCCCATCAGTAGAGTCCCCGCGACAGAACGATTCTTGTTTCGAAGAGTTAAGTCTCCCGGCTTGATCTTTCAATGCGTTGTGAGATATGGATATAGAGATTCAACACAGGATCCGGACCTGTTTGAGGTGACTCTGGTGAATCAACTCAAGCAATTTATGGAAGATGAGTCTGGGAAAGAAGAGGCCGGAAATGAATTGGCATTGATTGATAATGAGTTGAGAAATGGTGGCATTGTTTATCTGCTAGGCGAGAGTGAGGTTACGGCAATGGAAGGATCCAGCTTTCCCAAGAAATTGACTGTGGACTACCTATACAATTGGTTAAGCAGATGCGTGAGACAGCCAACTGAAGTTTTCTCAATTCCTCGCAGGCATCTACTCAAAGTGGGGATGACATATGAGGTGTAGCTAGTTATAAATTAACAAAATGTACGTTTTCTTGTGGTTACTTTGTTCATAACTTCGTAATGTTGTCTTTAGCTCTTTTCTAATTTCCTAGTTCAATGCTTTGCTCCATTTTGTTGGTATGCTTTGGCTTCATACCTTGTCGGTACAATATTAAACTGAAGTATCATGGTCTGCTCTATTTCAGAATCCATAGTGATTAACGATCATGTAAATTGTGCTGGGATAATTTTCTTCATAATTCTGTCAAGTTGGTATCATATTCGATCTGGTTTTATATATTAATTCGAATATTAATTAGTTCCTGCACTTGGCAATTCTCTCTGTTATACTAAAAGATATACTGTACATAAAAACATCTTCTGATTAGAAATTAATTTAAAGATTAAAAGAAAACTACAAAATTAGGGATTTTAATTTACTGACTCGGGCAAATTAACCATCCATATCCGTCGTAATCGGGATGGAGAAAGCTATGTTAATTAGTAGTCTTCACTACTGAATTTAGCCAGAATTCAAAACCATGCGGGTCATCACTTTCTAATGAAAATGTTTCACGACAAGTCAAACATATATTACCTTGTCAATTTGGCCTAAACCTGGTAAGTTAACCAATTTTCCTTGATTAAAGACAAAACGCATACTGCAGTACTGCACCTGTCCCCTCCACCGGTTTTCCCTGTATTGTGTGAACTAGTATTAAGGAATTGATTCTCCAAGAGGGAAAAAAAAAAAAATATAGTAATGAGGAATCTTCCTCACGGAAGTTAAGTTAAAAAAGAGAAACCAAAGAAACTCCCTGCACTGTCTGAACTTAATTTTGTATCATTACTAGTAATAGGAACCTTTCTTTAATATCAAAAAAAGAAGGAACCTTTCCTTTGATCTTCCGTAGAAGTGAAAAGACTGAAGAAGAGTTCCCAGCTTCAGTGTGTAAACTTAATTTTGTATCATTTTTTTTCTGAGACTAATTTTGTATCACTTGTAGTATATAGTAAGGAAAACACTTCTACTGATTTTTTAATATGGAGAAATACGATGGCAAAGAAGACGCGTCACATGATGAAGAAAAACAAAACAATGGGAACTTTGCAGGGAAACGGCAACGAAAGGTTTCGTTTGATTTGGAGGATGGAGGCGATAAACTCCATGGCCATAACACTCCTCAAGTATGCATCATTTTTTTCCTATGTTGATTTGAATCAAATTCCTCTGTGGATGTATCTGCTTTGCTTGTCAATTTAATCAGATTAATGAATTTTGAACTACAAAACCATGTAATATGTCACGGTATATGCAGCATATATACATACATACATAGATACATAAATACTGCTTGTTTATTATTATTCTTTTTGCAGGCAAGAGATTGGGGGATCATTTTGAAGCTTGCATTTCAATGCATTGGGGTTGTGTATGGTGACATAGGTACATCTCCACTCTATGTGCTACCCGCCATATTTCCGGAAGATCAAGGGATCAAAGATGCAGACGATCTCCTTGGCGTGTTATCTTTAATCTTCTACTCAATTGTAATTATTGCGTTGACAAAGTATGTCTTCATTGTCTTGGCTGCCAATGATAATGGGGATGGTAAGTCATGTAAGAAATTTGTGATTTTTTTTGGAAACTTAATCATGTTTGGTTCAAGCCCAGACACTCGATCAACTTGAGTTCTAATTCCAACATGTTAAGCAAATACGTACAGTAGAAAATTCTTCACCAAAATTGAATGTCTATATGTACCGTACTTAATAAAATTAATTGCTAGAGATAGGTCCACCTATCTATTTGTTCCGTATCTCGGAGTTGTCTAGAGTCGGTTTTCCGTTTTCAATGAGTCAAGACTTTATATTCGAAAGTGCGTAAATAAAAATATCAAAAAAAAAAAACCAATTATCTTTCCTTCTTTATAATTTGTTCAGGATGTGTCTCCTCTAGATCAAATATTAATACCTTCAAAAGATTCCATTAGTTTGTTAAAAGACTTAAATTTAAAGGTTAATCTAGAAAAGTTGAAGGGTGAGAATATTCCAAATTTCCCTCAGATGGGGTACAACTAGAAGTTTGATTCCCTTTCATTTTTTTTTTCCCATGTTATTCGATTTCTGTTCAAGCTATGTATATATACTATTAGCTAATACACTTTTGTGGATTGTTAATGTAGGAGGAACATTCGCACTCTATTCTCTCATATGTAGACATGCAAAGATAAATTTGATTCCAAACCAACAAGAAGAAGATAGAAAGCTATCCAATTATAATTTGAACACGCCAAGTGGTCCGGCAAGAAGGGCTTCAGCTATCAAGTCTTTTCTGGAGAATAGTCAATTGATGAAATATAGCATATTGTTCACAACCATGGTTGCTGTGTCCATGCTTATTGGTGATGGCATTCTCACACCATGCATATCAGGTAAATGAAGAACAAATCCTTTTGCAGTCCAATTTTGGTTGCTATAATTCATCCTCTTTTAGTAACAACTGTTTATCATATTCTTTCCGGAAAGAAAATCTCCCTGCTATTGTATATTGAGTATTGACTGGGATCTAATCGCTAAATAAAACAACATGAGAATTCTCATTCCTCATGTTTTTGTTTTATTATACTAGTCGATTTTGAAAGTGGTACTTGAATGCAAGACCTCACCCCTCTTGCTTACCAATGTGCTACAACTCGGTCCAATTGTGTGTGTTTGTTTTATCAAATTCTCTGCTAATTTGTCTTCTAACAATTTCATGGTAACACTGAATTAGGGATGAGCATTCGAGAATTTGGATTGAAATATGTAATTTTCGGTATGGAATTCGGGATCTTAAAATTGTCAAACCCTCTAATCCTTACTGAATCCCAAATTCCAATATCCAGAATTCCAAATATGGATAATTCGGGATAGTTCCAATTGAATTTATTATATTTTGTTTAATCCACTTACAAAATTACATAATTTAAAAACTTTTCAAAATTATATAAACTAAGAATTACATAAATCTAAAATTTTTTGAACTATCTTTTTTTTAGTTTTATCTTGAGATGATTTAACAAGTAGAAACTAATATTAAAGTGTAAAAATAAAAATAAAAGCATTAATATCCTTAAAGTTATAAATTAAAATGACGTCGTTTTGATAAAAGATTTCGGGATTCCAAAATTTTTTTAATCCTTGTCCAGTCCAATTTGAAATTCCAAATTTAGTGTTATTTTGATTCAGTATTCGGAAATTTTTGATTGTTCCGGATCGGTGCTCACCTCTACATTGAATCATTCTTCGTGCAGTGTTATCTGCGGTGGGAGGTATCAAGGTGGCTGTAGAATCTCTTGCTAATACCACAATCACGTGGATTTCAGTCGTTATATTGATCTTCTTGTTTCAAATTCAAAGATATGGAACTGATAAGAGTTACGTTAATTAGAGCAGTGTTGAGTAATCTCCCAATATACTATCTATCCATGTTCAAATTGCCTAAGGGGGTGGCTAGGAGAATTGTTTGCTTGCAAAGGAATTTTTTGTGGGGAGGTACAGAGGAGAAGCGAAAAATGTGTCTTGTAGCTTGGAAGAAGATAGCAAAACCAAAGGAATTGGGGGGATTGGGCATTGAGAACATATTGGTCAAAAACCAAAGCTTGCTATTTAAATGGATGTGGAGATATATCCACANAAAGTTGGTTATTCCTTTGCTCCAATTCTTACTATGTGGTTCCTTTTCCTTTCGTGTATTGGTATCTACAATTTTGCAAAGTATGATCCTGGTGTAATCAAGGCCCTAAATCCACGGTACATTGTGCTTTATTTCAAGAGAAATAAGAAGGACGCATGGATTTCTCTCGGGGGTGTGATTTTATGTCTAACAGGTATATTTTTTATTTTCTTTTGTTTTTGTTTTGTTTTTTTTTTTTTTTCTGCTGATGAGTTATAGATGCGCCTATAACATCTCATAAAACTTCTAATGTTTCCAAAAAATTAATAGGCGCTGAAGCATTGTTTGCTGATCTGGGCCACTTCAATATCCGTTCAATTCAAATCAGCTCGTGCTGCATAGTTGTGCCCTCTATTATATGTGCCTATTTTGGCCAATGTTCCTATCTCCGGCACCATCCAGAAGATGTTGGACAAGCATTTTACAAGTCCATTCCGAGCAAGTGCTGTATATTCTTTGTGTGTCTTATTATTAACAAAATTGCTTTTGGTTTATACTAATTCGAGTGTTTATTTTGTCACAGAACCATTATATTGGCCACAATTTATTCTTGCAGTGTTAGCATCTGTCATTGCTAGTCAGTCACTAATCTCAGCTTCCTTCTCGGTAGTCCAACAAGCTGTTGCACTTGGATGTTTTCCTAGAGTTAAGGTGGTACATACATCTGCAGAATATAAGGGACAGGTTTATGTGCCTGAGATCAACACTCTTCTTATGATAGCATGTGTGGGTGTCACACTTGGCTTTAAAGATACAGTCACAATCGGCAATGCATATGGTAAACATACCTTTCTCTTTATATATTTACTTAGAACTAAGGTTGAGAATTCGGATATTTGGATTGGAATATGTAATTTTCGGTATGGAATTCCAGATCCCGAAATTGTCAAAACCTCTATCGATATTGAATTCCAAATTCTCCAATTTAATTTGGATAATTCAGGATAGTTCCAATCATCCGAATTTGTTTCATTTTCTTTAATTCACTTACAAAATTACATAATCTAAATTTTTTAAAAACTATCTTTTTTCTAATGTTATCTTCAAATGATTTAACAAGTATAAACTAATACTAAAGTGTAAAAATAAAAATAAAAGCATTCACTTGCAAATTTAGAAATTCATATCCTCAAATTGTAAATTAAAACGACGTCGTTTTGATAAAAAAAATTTCGGGATTCCAAAAATTTTAGAATTCCTATCCAGTCTAAAACCAAATTGTATTTCGGGATTGTCCATATTAAATTTTAATGCTTATTCGGACAATTTAGAATTCCAAATTCAGTGTTATTTAGATTTGGGATTTGAAATTTTTGGATTATTTGAAATCGGTGCTCACCCCTACTTGGAACTTTAGTATTGTTATGCCAAGTCAAGTGTTTGGAGTACTTTCTTGGTTAAACTTGAAATTTCTTCATTTCACATTAAAAGATTCTAACTCAAGACCCTTCTAATGTCCCTGCTGAGATTGTTTTTCAACTTCAATTTCAAACTTTATCAGCCTGCTGCTATGGCTAATTGAAAGTACACTAGGAGCTAAATAAAAGATGTGATATTGCTGTCCTTGCAGGAATTGCTGTGGCCTTCGTCTTTAATATTACATCTGCATTCCTTATTCTTGTGATGCTCTTGATATGGAAGACTCATATCATCGTCATCATTCTGTATGTCTTAATTATCAGCGTCATCGAAGTTGGATTCTTGAGCTCGGTATTGTACAAGTTTGTAGACGGAGGGTACTTACCCTTGTTGTGTGCATTCATAATGGTGATTATCATGTTCACATGGAGCTATGGTTATCGCAAGAAGTACATTTATGAACTGAAAAACAAAGTCACAGTGGATAGAGTTACTGCTATAGCCTCTGATCCGAGCATCCAACGAGTTAAAGGTCTCGGTGTATTCTTTACTCAGCTTGTCCAAGGCATATCCCCAATCTTCACTCATTATGTTGACAATATCCCAGCTTTGCACACAGTGCTTCTATTCGTATCAATCAAATATGTCCCAGTCAGCAGAGTCCCAGCCGAGGAACGTTTCTTGTTTCGAAGGGTCAACTCCCCCGGGATGATCTTTCAATGTGCTGTGAGATATGGATATTGTGATTCACAAGAAGATAATGGGGTGTTTGAAGAGACATTGGTGAATCAACTAAAGCAATTTGTAGGAGAAGATACAGCTAAAGAGATGACAGAAAAGGAATTGTCAGTGATTGATCATGAATTGAAAGAAGGGGGCATTGTTTATCTGCTAGGGGAGAATGAGGTTACGGCTACAGAAGGATCTAGCTTCCCCAAAAAACTTATTGTGGACTACCTTTACGATTGGTTAAGTAGATGTGTGAGACAGCCAAGTGAGGTTTTCTTCATCCCTCGCAAGCGTCTGCTCAAAGTTGGGATGACATATGAGGTGTAGCTATAGTGAACAAAAAATATGTTCTGTATTTCTATCAAACTTGTTCTAGTTCCGGGTGATCTGTTTCGTTAGTTGATCTAGTTCAGATTCCATAGTGATTAAGGATTAGTTAATTTTTTGTTGGATATAGAATAGATTGAGAAAGGTTGGAGGAAATAAAACTAGAAGCATGCATCAAAAAGAATTGGTAAATCACAAAATTAGATCAAATGCATAATCAAACTAAGTAAAAGTAAAAGTATTTTTGAATTGCTCTCAACACAATATTTAGATGCCTTCTGTGTCTTTTAAACTTAACCACTCTATATAGGTTCTACACTTAACATTTATAGGGCCATTTTTTATAAATATTTAACTTCTGGTTCTTGTGATGATCATGACATGTGGAAGAGGCATATGTTGTGTTCGGATTGTTTATCTCACGGGTAACACTGAGATGGTGACCACAAACAAAAAGAGTCTAATTTGGATGCAATTGGTTAAGCACATGTGTAAGGCAACTAAATGAGTTTTAGATGGTTCCTCAAAAAAAAAAAACAAAATGAGTCTTAGATGGTCAATTGCAACTAAATGAGTCTTAGATGGTTAATTGTTTTAAGATGCCGGTTATTAACTGTGAGGGTTAACTAAAGACACCTACTCGGTAATAGGATCTCAACCTCCTTTAATACGATTTGCTGTATCACTGTGGATTAAAAAGGTAACGTCATCAGAATAATGACCAAAACCTATACACCTGTTATGAACAGTTACAAGAAAACAAGAAACGTACATACACCCACAATTAGGACCCCTCCAAGCTAGGACACTATCCGGACAAAGGAGGATCAGAGCCGTCAAGTCATAAGGGAAACTGGGTTGGGTGGCTTTGAACCAGAGTCTTTTGCTTCAAAGTTCAAACACTAGTTTATTCCTAGCCGACCAAATATCCAAATGCAAACAAAGAATATAACCATCTTGTTTTTTGGTCAAAAAGAGGCAGGTATATACACTCAAACTAAAGTATTTGGTGACTTACTGTTCTTACTATCTTCTTTTCCATGGTTGATCAAACTCTATATTCTAATGTTCTACATTTTTTTGCACAGAAGCTCTAGCTAGCTAGTTTTGACCCATTATCTTAGACAGTGAAACTCCAATTTAAAACACAATCTCCAATTTCTCTATGAAGTTGTTGCACATATTCAGGAAAATGACCGGATACTTGACAATATTGACAAATGGGGAAAATATTGATTAAGCGTTTTGAACAGTAACTAGCAGGCTTTAACTGATAATGGTCCCAGTCCTTGTTGGTTACAGGAACCCTAACCCTAGCCAAGAGACGAGTATTTTAAACCCATTGTGTCAACATCTATATGTAAGAAATGGAGACATATATGACTTAGATTAATGAGGCTTTTTAAAGACAAAGAAACCCCTTGACATAGACTTTCTAACCGTTTGTTTGGGTATTGATGGTACACGGGGCTAAGCCAGGAATAGTGCATGTCCCCAAACGAAGGAGACATACAAGATTATTGAACATGAGCACATATACTTAAAAGTTGAACCCAAAATATATATCAATTCAGAACTGACTAACAACTTTTGTCCAAAACCCAAATTAAAGCAGCTAGTAAATGTACACGAACATGATATATATATACGAAAGTTGTGAACTTATGTGCAAAAGATTGTGTACTTATGGAATTAACTGTATTTATATATATTCCCTATGATTATTGGAAAATAGGCAAGATATACATGAGTACTGACCTCTTGCGCTCCACTTTGAGAGAAGCTCCATCATCACCATGATTTGGACCAAGCCGCATAAAAACGTAGGAGAAGACCCATAATTTTATGCTCGAGTGGTGAATCAATTTGATCCAAATTAACACCTATAGAAACTTCACTCTCATTAAAACAAAGCTTGAGATGGACTTTGTTCCTACATCATGTCTCTTCAATCGATCTCTTGGTGAGAAAATGTAAGTAAACATGGAAAACCCCATAACATTTCCAACTAGCAAACTAATCTATAAATTGATCATGGTTAAAGATATAGAAATCACAATCTTATCTCTACTAATTTTTCCTCTAAAAACCTTAAAACCGCCTCGAGGTGGAATTATTCAGCATCCTCTCATCAATAACATCAAACTTCAGCGGATCTGGGGCGGCCATATCTTGAACCCTTTGCTGGCTAGCACTGCCATAGGCGCCGGATCTCTCTTGATCGATGTTGCTGTTGTTGCCACCAGCCTTCTCTTGATTAGCTCTCTCTCCTTCTACTTCCCTGTACTTTTGAAGATACCTCCTCAACGGCCCTGCATAGTCATCAAACCCTAGTGTTCCCATAGCCCAGCACACATCATCTCCATTAACGGTCTTCCTCCTCTCCTTCCTGCACTTCTCGGATGCTTGACTTGTCACAAAGCTTATGAACTCTGAAACACATTCTTGCATCGTTTCTTTGGCTTCCTTGGAGATTTTGGCATTAGGGGGCAATATCTGCTTCATGATCCGACCAACGTTGGCTATGGGTAGCAACCGTTCTTGCTCTTTGAGGCCGGAGACATCATCACCGGAGGTACTAGCTCCTCCTATATTATCTGCCATGTACATGCCAAGAAGTTGGTCTTCTTGTTTTCAAATTAACCTAGACCTTCCTGTTTCTATGGGTTAAAACTCTAAAAGCTTACTTTATTTTGTACTGTATACATATAATTTAGACATTTATAGGTGCTATGTTTGCCTTTGTCCTATGCCATGTGATTATGAGCCCAACCAAGTTTAATTTTAATCAAATCAAAAGTAGTTGCAACTAGTAAGATTTGGACATTTGGCTTAGATTAATCTAGCTTTAAATCTAGCTGCCGAAAAATTATTAGATAGGAAACAGTGATGTGTTGGGAGTAAATTTACTTACTTTTTCCTTTTTTTTTTCCCCTCCAGAAGCTCATGTGGACCCATCAAACTCTCTCTGTCCTAGTTTAATTTATTTTGTCAAGGAAGCTTGGTTTTGTTAGTTAGAATTTTGCTAATAAATTTCTACTAATTATCTCTCTTGATTAATAATTTGTAAGAATTAGTACCGTTGGTCATTATAAAATTTGGTGGGCTCCAAAAAAACTTCTTGCTTCAACCTAAATTTTTAGGTTAAAAGTATTTTTTATTTAATTTGGATAAATGAGCATTTTTTAGTGTCCTTTGAAATGGGATGATTCTTTCCAATGAAAATTTATTTTACACATGTTGTATGCATAACTACAAAATTACGGGTTACAAGTTTATCTCTCTTAATTTTAAAGCTTATGAAAATCTATTATTATAATTTAATTTTACTCCTTCGACAAAATGCATATATTGATATAGAATCGTTTGGGTTAAAGATAGTTTTTTTCCTCCTCAAAGTTTAAGTTAATCCCGGACTAGATCCATAACCACTCAAGATTATTGTTTAAGTCTATCAAGATTCATTCTTATCTCAGATGTCCTTGTTCTTTTGTATGCAGATGTAACTAGGACTAGTGGTTCATTGCAGACCTAGTTTTTTCCCTTTTGTGTTTTGTATTATCCTTGCAGATGTACCAAAAAAAATGATTCATCCTTATCAAAAAGAAGAAAAAAGAAAAACAAATCTATCAAGATTCATCTATAGTGCAACAGTAGGAAGGCGGTGGCACCGTGGCGGGTTTTGGGATAAATTAAGTAATTTATAATACCAAAGAACTTTCATGGCTTGTGATTGGACAAAGGAGCCATCACTTCTCCCTTTTGGTTTTACTCTTTAATTAATTTTTACCAATGGGGTTAGACTCAGCACGTTTGAGACCGATTAAATAGTACTGAATTTTTTAAGTGCAATATGGCTTGGCGTGATTTCAACCATACCGTAGTCCCCTTATTAAAAAAGAGACCTAATTTTGGTGGTGGATGTTCAACTTCTTGTTGCGTCATCAACTAAGTCAGCAAGGTGTTTCTCATTAGATTTAACCTTGTAATAAAGGCAGTGGTCTGGAATTTGGGAGTTCATACGCGAAGATTGTTCTGAAAATCAACATTTCTAATATATGAGAAAAATTCAAAGCTAGTTAAGAGTAGACTTTTCTTAAATATCAAACAAAAAGGATATGAATAGAGAATTGGAACCTAGAGGATTTTAATTTGATTTGTGTGGTTATATTTGGGGATCGAAGAGTTTATGTATATAGCATAAATTTATTTATAGGTCTGAACTTCCTAGAGTTGAGCTCATCAGAATAAGCGTATCTTACTCCCACTTCTTACTTCCACTTTAGCGACGCGTATCTCTTGCAAAAACTGAAAAAGCGGTTTTTGCTTGAAATTAATATATATATATATATATATATATATATATATAGGCTTTATCATTAGAATATGAGTTTATCTACTTATGTTTGCTTCCCCTGCCTAATGATTTTGGGACCCCACTCCAAATTAACTTGTGTTTGAAGAGACATAAAGCTAGTTTATAACCTAGTATGTACGGACATGAATCAGTCCAAATTATTGAACAAAAATGGGACCATATATATAAAGGAAGTTAATTAGTAGCTAGGTTGTCTTTCTTCTCCAAAAAGCAAGAGAAAGTTAAGGCTAATATATATGCACGGGCAAAAACTAACCATCTGTTAGGAGGGCGCGTTAATCAGATATAGTTTGCTTTAATTTCTTGGTAAACGCCTTTTGGTAATCTGACTTGTTTATAATTATCAGCATCAAAAAACATATAACTATATAAGACACACTTAAAGACCCCAATACTGTCATATATATGCTAATTTGTCTATTAATTATACGTATAATTAATCAACACATTTCAGGTCCCAATATCTTGTGCTAGGAGTCTGGCATTGCTCCGCCGACTTAGGACAAGTATATATATGTATGTATATAATTATAAATGATGTTTGATGCTACTCTACCTACTTCCGCTGCAGTCTTCAAAAACAATCTCTTGCCAGCCAAAAGCAACTTTAAACACCATTATATTCTTATTCATTTTCCATGACATCCGTGCACAAATGATTCTACATATAAAAAACTTAGTCGTCTTTTGTGAAGTTATCATTCATAATTAAGATTTCTCTCATACAAGAAAGGAACATATTCGATCCAAGATCGTGACGCTCCAGTTGTTAACGTATTATAAGTCCCTTTTCTTCTGGCATATCTACTTAGATTTATTTGGTTTCCTCATTATAACGGGCTGATTTCTTCTTATGTTATGGTTTCAAATTTTCCATTACTTGGAAACTACTCTGTCACTGAGAGCGACCGACTGAGTAGAAACAAAGTTGCTGGGCCAATTAAAGAAAAATATAGATGTTTTCATTTTCGCTCAGTGGAATGAAGGTGACAGCCTTTAATCTTCATATATATCGTTAATAGTTAGAGTAGCCTTAGTGGATAATTCTCTACATATATCTCTATATCTATAATAATTTGTTTGTTGTGCTTTATGATTTGATGTGTAACCTAGTTACCTAGATAGAGTAGACATGGCCTTTATCCCGGCCGGGTTCAGATCGTCTTCTCTACGGGTATATAGGTACTCTTCATTGGATTGGATAACTGATATATATTTATATAAGTAACTAGGGTAAATATATAATGTTCAGTTGCTGTGTTAGCTAGTGGATCCAACAGTATTCTTTTTGTTTTCCGCTGCTCCCACACCTAGGACGAAAACAAGCAAAAAACAAGCTCCGGGAAATTTTTTAAAGATTCCAATCTCCAAGAACTAGAAGGGTTGAACTGAGAATCTTTAAGAATATACTTTGGTGTCCACTTGCATTCCACAATTAATGATTCCCCCTCATCTCCTTCCTTTGTCAAAACCTCAGGATTTGGAGTTTCGCATTTGGACCACCAAAGTTTGTGGAGTAAATTATTCTTCATTTTGGGTAAAACTTAAGTTTAGTTAATTAATTAGTAGGTACGTACAATGCTACAGTCAACAGAAACAAAATAATCTAGTAGGTTACCCGTGTCCGTACTGTATATCCTTTATTTTGTTGCCATTTTTTAAGCTTAACTGGCTATATTCAACGACTGGAATTTCGTTCGAGGTAGTTAAATAGTATCAACATTCTTTTTCTTTTCTTTCCAGACAAGGGTTAAAAGAGTTGGTAGATCGGCAGTGACTTTGCTAGAGGTATCTTTCTCTTTTGGTGGAGGGAAGGTATCTTTCATTATTTATTAATAGTTTCTGTGACCTGATTTGAACGCTATGCAAGGCACAAGCGCAGAGCGAGGACAGCGAATCTTCCTTCAGTCGCTCAAGATTTAAAAACTCTTTGAATTCATTGGTGCCATAGCAGAAAATATATAGCTTTTAAGAGTAAACTCATCGCAAAAGAAAAAACTGTTGTCTTGCAAGCCCTAGCTATTTAATTTTTTGCAAATGCTAGTGTTGCAGGAGAAGCCTGGATTCTTAATTATAATCTTTTAATCATGCTTGGATCCTAAAACTATCAGTTGGACACCATCCCTTTTCTCAAGCACAACGCTTCTTTCTTGGGGGCTTTAATTTGCTGGCTGCGTGCAAAACTTACTCCTATCCCATTACAAATGAAGCAGAATATGCAAGGCATATCCCTTGAAATTATATGATAAAATTTTTTTCATTAGAAGAATTCTATATTTTTGCACTTAGTTTTTGGCTTCCTGCAGGCTAGCTAGCTGCTAATTATATACGTACACAAAGTTTTTATACCAATACATATTCAGTATTATTGTCATATGTCTAGTATGTGAGTCATGAACCTGTCCATCTTTTCAGGTTCTAGACCTATCCATAGTTTAATCCCTCCCTCATTGTCTACACTGTTCCCCTCGGGAAGCAACACCACAAACTGGTCATTTCCAAACACCACAGGTCCTACATGAACAGGCTTCCCAAACCCAAAATCAAGCTCATGAAACGGCAGCTTCCACCAAGCTGAGACATAGAAATTACCATTACAAGCTGCAGGGACTCCTTTATAAACCTCCAACCAGTCAATAGCTGACCTTATGTAATCACTGGTTACTCTTTCGTTAGCTTCCTTTATCTTCCTCACAGCAAAGGACAATGGCAGGTCCAACAGATCCCCAACTTTTGCAGTGGCAAATGCTGTCATCACAGCATTTCCTGCAAATCCATCCGGCAAAGCTGGTGAGATCCTAGACCTTATATCAACTGCAAAAAGAACTGTGGAATATGCATCTAGGTTTGCAAACACAGCTTTTGTTCTCGCCTTCCATGTATGAGCTACCATGACCTCAAAGCTCGAGCAGTGAGCCATAGCTTTTTCTTTAAGGGTGGCAATTTTTTCAGGACTGAAGAAGAAAACCTTGTGGACGTATGTTTTAGAGAAAATAAGTGGAGAAGGAAAAGCCTGGCCTGGTACAGTGAATGATGAGGGCAGGGATGAAATCAACTGTGTGTTTTTTACATATTCCTCATGAGGATAATTAATTATTGGTGGGTTTCTTGCCCTTAGGCTTGTTCTATCATTGTTGATATGTTTTGTTTTTAGCCCTTCACCCCTACAAATGGAAGCAAGGTTCACTAGCATCTCACTGGCTCCTTTGCCATCAAGTATGGCATGGTGTGCCACAATCCCGATTGAGAAACCTCCACATGCAAATCTTGTGACCTAAAGAATCAAAACAACAGTTAATGTACAACTCCCTTGTTGTTAATTAAGACAAAAAAATAATAACTTGTAGCACTTGTATATATTTAGATAATATAGCATTGCCTGGATGGTGAGAAGTGCTGTTTCTGCTAGGCTTTTGTACAGACCAGGCCTGTGGATGAAGTGATGAAATGTAGGATTCGGGAGAGAAAGATTCCCAAGATCCTTCAACTCAAGCCTTGAGCTTGCACTAACAAACAAGACCCCAGAATTGTCACACACAAGCTCCAATCTTTTGGTCTTTTCGTTGATGTTAAGCCTACCAGCCATGAAATAGTAAGGCACAAGAAGTGTGTCTTCCACTGCTTTCTTCACTCTGTCAGATACATCCTGCGTTGAAGAGCTCTTGCTTGGAGCGACTTCAAAAAGATAGATTGTCTCCACATTGAAAGACACTGCTTGGTCAATGTTGGAAAGGTAAACTGTTTCTACCGGTGATGGGTTGTTTGAAGAAACCAGTTTTACTGGGTCTTCTTTTACTACATCTCGGTTCGTTATGCAAATTGTGTTATCCATGGAGCTGACTCATACCAACTAGTGTAATTAATATATAAATGCACCTCTTCATGTAAGGTCCGAGTGGTGTATATCTATAGTGTTGGTGGCCTGGTAGGTTAATTAGCTAAGATTAAGGCTTGAAAAAATGTGCTTAACATGAGTAATTAAAGAGCATGGGCGACAATTTGATGTTCACTGTCCAAACTGATTGGCTAAATTAATATCCTTAACTTCGTAAAATACAGTGAAAGAAAAGAGAAGAAGAAAATGCATTCATCATTCATGAGGTCCTAACATGGAGGCATGATAATGTCATTTCTTTTCATGCATTTTGAGAGACAAATGGGCAGTAGACAAGAACCCTATTGGACTACAAAGAAAGTGTTCCAGCATATCTTTTCTTTCCTACAAAACTGGTGCATGTACAGCTGCATCTACTTTTTCCCTTGCATTCTTAATCTTTGGATATATACATACTTTCCCCATATTTTGACCCACACGAATCTCGATTGGCCCAGCACAGTTAATCCTTTTTTGAAGTAGTAACACGTTAGTTGTCCCAAATAGAAGCTGGCTTATAAGCACGTGGTTTAGTAAAAAAAAAAAAAGCACGTGGTGGGTACTGGAAAGCCTCCATTATTTAGACCATGGAAATATTAGTAACGCTGGAAAGGAAAAATAAAACATATGGGAAATGTTTTTGAAGTAACTAATTAGTTAATCTACATTGTTCAATACCAATTATTAGGGAGGGTTGGTCCTTATCGATCATAGTTTGACACCTCGAGTGTATATGGAGCTTACCTAGTTGGTCGGCTTGGCTGGAATCTGATTGTCCATAATTTCTGGGCTGCTCACATGATTGATAACTCTAATTCTGTATTAACCTCAAATCATGAGCCCAATCCACTGCAGGACAGTCTTTAGTTCTTGGGCTTCTCCCGTAAAAGTATGAGATTCTGTCGCTTTGGGCCTTGAAAGCTGATAGAGCTTCAATCCATGAAACAAGCAGAATTGGTATGTTATGGTTTGGCCCCAATATGCTGAGAAGGAAGAATTTTCTTTTGCAGGGAAAGAGAATTTGAGGATTGTATTCAGAATTTCGGATTTTTTTTTTTCTTGAGGAATAAATTTCAGATTTCGGATACGGTGGATTGTTAAATTAATTTACTATCAAGAGTACTATATTGAACATCCTTAATTCTTTGTTTTCTGTGCCATTTATTCTATCTGTTTTTTATCCGGACTATCATTTATTCTTTGCCAACCAAAAACAACGACCATTCATCTTTGCTACACCTCGAATCACCTTTTCTCCCTTGGCCATCCTTTTGTTACTCTTGTTTGAACTTTCGTTGACCAGCCCCCTGTCCTTCTCCCCCCTATCATTTTAAGTACTGAACATAAAAAAATAAATAGAAATAAACAAATTAATATAATAAGCCTACAGTCACTCCCAGAAGATTCAAAATTGTCCAAATTGGAAAAAAAAAAAGAAAAAGAAGTCTTCCTTGCAATTACTCGTCAAATCTTGGTATCTTGGTCGCTTATGAAATAGACTTCATTGTGTCAATACTCCTCCTTTTCGCCGAAATTCTCGACCATTTTTTTAGAAACAGATTCTCTCTATATACGTAATAAATCCAACCAAATGTGTTTTTTTGGTGTGCAAATGGTGTATGGATCGCCGAGCATTAAGCTGGACTTTCCAAGATTGTCTTTGTTGATAGGCTGTGATTAAAGTACCACTTTCAGTGAGGCTCCCAGAAACACTTGTGTGTTAATTATACGTGGTGGGTACATCTTGCTGCCCTAGCAAAATTTTGCAACCTAATAAGTGCAACATATCCACTACAAATCAGAAACGATTTTTTTTTTTTTTTTGAGAAACGAATTTCCATTGCCAGGAAATGTCTTTTCTAAGAATCTCAATTACCAGTCGACGATCCCATGATGTTTCTAACTAAACAAAACAATGGTCGTGATGTGAAAGTAAGAAACGTATATATATATAGTTTAAACTATCCAATCCCCCTCCGAAAAACAAAAAAACAAAAAAAACAAAAAACTACCCAAATCTCTTACTCACCATTGGGATTAAACTCGTTACCCTTTAGATAAATCAAGGGAGATGAAGGGAAAAGAAAAAAAGGTGACCACCAAAGCACATATTGTTTGAAGGATCTATGTTTTATTTGCTAAAAGAATTATTTCCTTTTTTAAAAATATGAAGATAAGGAAGAAAACTACAGTATCCGAACCTCAAAGTCCTGAACCCAGGCCAACCACATGACACGTAATTCCCTGGACCAACTTTGTTGCCCTACCTTCGCATATTCATTGTGGAGTGGAGGCTCGGCCTGCTAATTACAAATCCAAGGCTTTGCCCCTCTTTCCTTCATTTTCCAAGATAATTAATTGGAGTAATTAACTATATATCTCTGTTTAGTTGATGAGTCAGTCCCCTTCGTCCAATAATTTTGCTATGCTTTAATAACCTTTCATGATATAGATTATGAATAACGGCGTAAACTAACCATTGAGTTATACGGCTAGGATGTAATATGTGATACCCGGGGTTAATGAGACAGGAATTTATGCTTGTATCGGGAAGAACATGGATAAGGAGAGGCTTATTATTTTTTTTTTTTTTGGAGAAAAGATTAAGCATTCATTTATAACCAAAAACTGAGGTACATAGTTTACACAAGTTCTAATCGGACAACCGTTCAAAAAAAAAAAAAAGTTCTAATCGGACTAAGAAGAGGAGCTTATGCCAGGCTTTTCCACTAATGATGCATGAATGAACAAAATTTACTGAAAAGTCTTCAGAATATGTAAAAGTTGCACGATTAGACGATATCGTAATTATACATATATCAGTCTGTATAATTAAGGCATAACAGTTCAAATAAAATGATTTTCAATTATAAATGTATGAAACTATACAACTGACGGATAATAACTGATTTTACGGATAATAACTATATCAACGAGTTGCATAAATCTTTTCGGGGCGTAAAATTAAACATATTAGAATAGTTTTGATATGCGTATCCGAAAAAAAGTCACGTACAAATTCTAACATATATTATATCCTTGTTGATGGGTCCGTGGACTCCGTGTCGCTAGAACGGTCAAAGGCAAATAAATTTTCAGCCCTTTGTTTTAAATTAAAAAACCAACATTGGGGCATATACCTACTAGCATGGAATACAATACATTATCCAAACGAAAAAAAAAACAAAATTAACTATGAGAAACAGGAATTGTCCGTGTTTCTTTGCTCATTAATTTATCAGTATCCGCATCATTTTGACAAGTGCAATACTGATTCACCGTAGAAGCATTCTATGGAAGCAGCATTTTTTGTAGCAGTATTTACTCTTTGGGGCATAATTATTGGGCTTAATTAACCTAACTTTTTTTTGTTCATTTAATTATCCTAAACTCGATAAACTGTAGTCTATTTTCATTGCATCAACGAGCCCAGGCTTGACTACGTTTTCAACCCGACGCCCAATAAAAGTAAGAAAATAATACAAACCTCTCTTTTTTTTTTTTGCGGAGAAGAAAATAATATAACTCTACCTTTCTTAATCAAGTGTTTGTATTCTACTGCCACCTTATGAAAACTTTTTCCGATCCATTATTTACCCTCCAAAAAAAGACAAAAACATCAAAACCTTAGAAATCCCGAGTTCCCGAGTAAGCCGGGGGATACTTTCGTCATTTCCACACATAAATCTGTTCATAGCATGACAGCCTTCATTCACTCGCTTACGTCCTTGCGTGGCTACACACGCACCCCTACATGTTTGATGTAACTCTTCTCGCGACCCTATTGGCTCTCAAAATGGACTCTCACTTTTTGGGGAAAAGAAATTTACTTAAATCCAGCAAGAATGTTTTATAAGCATTGGAGTCAAGCAAAACTGTTTAGCGTGACCAACATGTTAAGTTAATTAATGGCGATGAGTTTGGCTTAATTTGGTTGAAGTTTCCGTCAACAAATGCACTTTACACTTAACTCTAGACTCGAAGATCCTCTATTCAATTTAAACTTTCCCAATCTAATAAATATGAGTTTGTTTCTGTTTTGGGAAGAAGAAAACATGTTTCTACCAAACCATTTTGCTTGATGAGACAATCATTTTAATGTATTAAGTATGACTGAAAAAATTGGATTGATTGTCCCAATCGGTTTAGGGTCCAATCCGATTCATATTTCCAGTAACTTTACGATGATCACCAATATTTCATTAAAAGAAGGGCTATTTTTTTGGTCAATAATTTATAAGATGTTCAAACATATAATAAATAAATAATCACCCGTTCTAAATAGTAAATACTGCAAATCCATCCACATATCGGTATAGTTTCCCAACGACCCAGATCCAAAAATTAGTACTAGAAAAGCAAGACCTAAATCTTAGTCACCACCCACAGAATCACAGCTGGTATTGACGTGGCAGATTTCAACTGGAAGGCATAACCAAGACTAAACAAGGTTTGCGTTTTATAGGAAGATCTAGCTCATGAAGGAGGAGGAAGAGGAATCTTTAATAAAAACACCAGGTGGCATGGCAGGCAGATCATGTACAACAAACAACTACACTCACTGGGATCCGCGAGTGGTGATATCATTTTCCGTTCTTGTAAACGGACCAGAACCAGACCCCTCTCTCCCTCTCTTTTATTTCTATATTTTCCTGTTTAAACAACAAAAAAAAAACAATCGTAAGAAATTACTTGTCCCAAAATAAAAAAAAAACTAATGGTAAAAAAACAAAGAAATCTCTTTTCTTTTCCTCTATATAAAAGCAAGTAACTAGGCAGCGAAAGTACACGACTTCCTCTCTCTTTCGCTATAGTAATATTTATTAGTTTATTTTCCTCTCTCTCAAAAACCTCCACGAAAAGCAAAAAAATTAAATCTTTGTAGCCATGAAAGCCCAGCTCTCTTAATACAGGTACTACTCTCTGCCTCGTCTCTGTCTATATCTTCCACTCTCGTGTCTCTCTATATGTAGTAAACATGAATACATAGACATCTTATGTTATGCAAGCAAATATATATGTTACATATAAGTTTGTTTGGTGTGTGTGTTTTTGTTGTTGTGTTTTTGTTTTTGTTTTGTTTTTCTTTCGTTCACTCTCTCTCTAAACTGTATGTGTACATGTATATATGTAAAGGTCACGCTTTGTTTACTTCTAATCTATAACCTGTCAATCGGTGCGTGCCCATTGGGGCTCTGGCTTGCTGTATCTCACTTGGGTTTTGACGGGTTTCTTGTTCTATCAATGGAGGTATAGTAAATTCTCAATCTTGGTCTTTATTTTTGGTTATCTTTTTTGCGTGGTTCTTCTGCTGGCTCTGTGTCGTGCTTTTGTTGTTGTTTATCCGGGATTTAATGCTGGTACTCCCCTTGTGGGGATTAACGGTTTCTCTTCGGTGCTGTAAAAAAAATAATAGAAAAGTAGATTTCTCGGGGGGATCATTTTCGTATTCTTACTGTGAGTGAATAGCTTCTCGTACTCTTTGTTTTTGTGTCTTTTATTTACCTCCCTCTTCTTGTTCTTGTGTGTACATGTTGAAGCATTGAATGTTTTGCTATTTTGGCCAAAACGGCGTTGCAGTTCGATAAATGTGCATAATGGGTCGTTTCTGTGTCTTAGTAAAGTTTGAGGTTTATTTTTTCGATAAGGGGATTGCCTTGTTGCTTGTTTCGGGTTCGAGAATGGATCTGGGGCTGGCTGGTTAGCTGCTGCCTACTCCATTTTTCAATAGCTTCCTGGCGTTTTATCGGTATGTAGTTTTTTGCTGCGGGGCTGGTGATTTTGTGAGGACCTGTATTTGCAGTTCTTTGATGTGTGCTTTGTTTTCATATTTGTGGTTTCTGCATAAATTATTTGCTCGAAATAATCTATTAACTGTTTGATTTCGGATGTTGTTGTGATGTTACTATTTAAAAATACTTATCGTGTATTTTTCTCTCAACAAATTTCGAAAAGGTAAAATCTTTGTTTGCAGCTAAAATATTATATTTTCTCTGTGTTTATAGCCTGGGACTTGCTTGAAATTCTTCCGACAGTTTTCGCATGAGCATACGGGTGTCTGTTTCTATTAATTTAAGATATCATTTTTTCCCCTTTAATTTGAATGCTCTTGTATCTGGGTTTGAATGGTCCACCTTTGATTTGAGTATCATTCAGTGTCATCAGAGAGGAAAAAAATGAAGATATTCTCATTTAACTTCTTAAAGCAGTGGTTACTGTAATCTTCCTTGACAATGCAGTTTTTTTTTTTTTGTCAATTTTGTTGCTCTAAAATCAAACTAGTCATCCTCACTTCCTTAACCACCCTGGCAGATGGATATTCAGATGGATTATAGCTGGAATTGTATTGAGGATGAGTCTGCAGAGCAATCATTCTCCCAAGAAGCTCCTGGTATAAGTGACGGCTTTAGGGATCCTGAACTGCTTCCTCGAGTTGGGGATGAGTATCAGGTTGAAATTCCAACTCTTATAATTGACTCTGCCAACACATTTTGCACAGAGAGGAAAAATAATGCAATAACCTCGTCTGCTTCCTCCGATGATTTCTTGTTTGGGTTGCCCATCTCACTAATGTGGATATATGAGGAAGTTGCTCCTGCTAAACCAGAATCTCCTGATGACTTAACTGACAGAGATGAATCTTCCAAATCCGGAAGTGAAAGCATTAAGGAAATGCAGGATCTTCCAGAAGGTGACTTGAAAGCCAAGGTTGAGCCTATGAGTGTTGCAGTGAAGGATGAGAAAGTAGTCGGGGAATCTACTTGGTTATTATGGCAACAAGAAAAGGATAATGGTATGGGAATGCACCATAAGCATGAGGGGAAAGGCTGTCAGTTGGTTCCTGGTTCCCTGGGCAATGCATGGAGTGATATGGAAGAGGCCAGTTTTCTTCTTGGTTTATATATTTTCGGAAAGAATCTTGTCCAAGTGAAGAGGTTTGTTGATAGCAAGACAATGGGAGATGTGTTATCATTTTATTATGGGAAGTTTTTCAGATCTGAGAGGTACCAGAAATGGTCAGAGTGCCGGAAAATGAGAAGCAGAAGGTGTATATACGGACAGAGGATTTTTACAGGACCAAGACAACAAGAACTATTGTCTCGTTTGCTTCCACAGGTTTCAGAGGAATGCAAAAGTACTCTGTTGGAGGTACTTATATAACTGTTTCTCATGTTGTCCTCAAACATATCAAATGTGAATGCAGTGGTGATGTATGAAGGATATGTCAGCATGCAAGAAAGGATGAACTCATAACAAGTTCACAAATTAGTTAATATTAGTTGCTTTCAGATAAATATGCTTGAGCACTTTTACGCGTAGAGATGCAATAATTATTTTCCAGACTCTTTTAGGCCTCTCTTGTAGGCAGAAATTTGTTTTGCCCATCCTCTTAAAAAGCAATTAAGTCAGTTCCACTTAGTAATTCCTTCTTTGTCATGAGTTTACAATATATTTCCTTCTTTGTTTTAGTTTGTTTATTGTTTAGGTATTTAGTACTTTATAGTTGAATTGGTGTCATAAACGACTGGACTGCTTAGTGTTTATCACTTTCTTTCTTTTCCAACTTGGCCATTGACTGCTTCAGTTTGTTTCTATAGCTTTGGAACTTCTGTGAAATCCAAGTTTTCGTATTCTTCAGTGCTCCTGTTTTCCTGTCAGAAATAAAGAGAATTATAAATAATGGCACATGCCTTTATACCATCAGATACTTTACAGTTCTCTTTGGTCTATCACAAATTTATGTAGTTCTTTTCATCAATTGGTAGGCTGTAAAGACTTTTGGAGAGGGAAAGCTTCTGCTTGAAGAATTTGTGTTCACTTTAAAGGCTATAGTGGGGTTGGATGCCTTGGTAGAGGCAGTGGGAATTGGTAAAGGGAAGCAAGACCTCACAGTGATTGGGTTGGAGCCAGCAAAGACTAATCAAGTTGCCCGTCCGGAAATACCAATTGGAAAAGCCTGCTCCACCCTTACACCTTTGGAAATTATCAATTTCCTTACAGGAGGCTATCGGTTAAGCAAAGCAAGGTCAAATGATCTCTTCTGGGAGGCTGTTTGGCCTCGCTTACTTGCTAGAGGCTGGCACTCTGAGCAACCAAATGATCATGGTTTTCAAGCAGCTTCTAGGCATTCTCTGGTCTTTCTGATCCCCGGAATCAAGAAGTTCTCAAGAAGAAAACTAGTAAAAGGAAACCATTATTTTGACTCTGTGAGTGATGTCTTGAATAAAGTTGCTTCAGATCCAACACTTCTTGAGCTTGATGTTGGAGCAGACAATGAGTGGACAAGTGAAAATAATTTGGATCAATCACATTTCCCCAATCAGCAACGGCATTGCTATCTCAAGCCACGTACTCCCAGCCGCAGTTCAGATACCATGAAATTTACCGTTGTGGACACGAGTCTGGCTAATGGGGAAACAACTCGGATTCGGGAACTGAGAAATTTACCTGCTGAATTTATGAGCATTGCCTCGTCCATAACTGATTCTGAAGAAAGCGATGTGAATACTTCCGAGGAGTCAACAGATGAATCTGATTCTTCTGAATTCTTGCATTTTCATGGAAATAAGACTAATTCTTCAAGGTCCAGAATGGCTAATTTCAATAAGGAGGCCTCTTCTGGCAACGACGAGTTTGAGAATAATTCTTTGAAGCAATGTTTCCCCATAAATGGCACAGGTTTAACCAAGGTTCCGGTAAAAATCCCGGAGGACCAGAATGATAGTAAGTGCAATGGCGTGCAGCCAAAAAGAGCCGTCAAGGATCATCTGACCCAGAGAACAAAACCTAGAGACAGAAAAGTTTTAGCCCCTGCAGCAAAAAAACGACAGAGATTAAGTGCTTACAATGACATGGAGAAAAAATGCAGTAGGATGGATGTCTTTCCTGGTCCCAGATCAAAAGGAGATGATGCTGCTTCCATCACAGGCAATCATGAGTTTGAAGAGGACGTTCTGTCTCATGAGGATCCAAGTCAGGAGAAGTTATCAGCCACCTATTCATCTAGGAGTAGCCCAAATCATAGTGATGAACGTTCTACCAGTAGTAACTCTTCTGATGCTGTGCATCCTTTTGGGAAACCTCAATCTCGGACTTTAATTGACTTGAACATACCTGTCTCGCTAGATGCTGAAACCGAACCTTCAGTAGTGGAAATGGCGGAAAGGCCATGTGATCAAAGTGTGGCAATAGAGGATCCCAATGCACAGAAAACTTGCATATCAGCATGTGGTGATTCCACTTCCGATCACCCAGCAAATGCCCGTAGGCAGAGCACCAGGAACCGACCGCTGACCACAAAAGCTCTGGAAGCTCTTGCTTGTGGATTTCTTAGTGTAAAGCCAAAGCGCAAGAACAGGGATGATTTTCATCTAGGTGGCACCATATCGAGGCCATCACGGCGTGCCCGTAGTAGGCTGCGAAGCACAGAAAACTTTGATACCAGTGCCATGGATCTCAAAGGAGACCATAAAGGAAATGATGTGTGCAAGAGCAATGGCGACATGATTGAAGAGCTTCAGTTTTAATTGTGGGTGACTAGTTAGGTGCCTGTTTTTCAGTGCTCAGCCTAGAAGCTGAAGAATGAGAATGCTTAGGTGCCTGTTTTTCTCATTGAAAACCAAGTCATTATGAAAGCTTAGCGCTACCCATTTCTTTCTTTTTGAGAGCATTCGTGCTTGCATCTTAGTTTAGTAAATTCTCAAAAAAAGATTCCTATGATGCTTTCTTTCGTGATATGAAATTAGAGTAGTATTAATCAAAGGGTACAAGAGTTAACATGGGAACGAGGCAAAATTCCCCCTAGCCCTTCGGTCATATTGTCTATGTTTTAGGATATCTGCTGCTCTCTAGTTAAAAGTAATAGTCCAAAGATGTATTATATTATATGGATGAAAAAGAAAAAGAAGAAAAGATGTATTATACATTAAGATGTAATACACATATATTAAATACACAAAAATTAGGCATGTTAAGCATTTTTCTTTTCCTTTTTCCTACAAATTGACCATTCCCTTCATATATAGCCCCAACAGCTAGAAGAAAGTGAGAATTTGGTGAAGCCCAAAGAAGCAACAACACAAAAGGGACAACAGGGCATCCACGTGGCTTAAAAAGAAGCCAGCACCGTGGCACTCTTCTCCTTTCCTAGTTTCCTCCCATTTCACAGACTCCTGCGTCGTCACTATAAAAACGAAACCAGCGTGTGTTCGCCACGAACGAACATTTCACAAGACCTTGTCCCCTCAGTTCTTCACTTCCCTCCAGCGAAGAAGACAGTGACATTGTCGATAAATTCCAATTTTCACCTCCTCTTGTTTCTTTACACCTGTTAGCTTCCTAATCAAAACAAAGCAAAAAGCGGGCTTCAGTTAAGCTGAACAGAGGAGAAGAATACCAACAACAACAAATAAAGGACATGGGCCAGGCATTTCGTCGAGCATCTGGCAGAATCCGAGCTGCCGATCCGCCTCCGAAGTCCGTCCCCGACCGGCGCCCGCCTCCTTCCGCCCCCGCCGACAAGGTGGAGGTTTCTAGGCCTACCACCACCACCACCTCCTCCCAATACAACAATCAAAACGGTCTTGATTCTGGTTAGTTAACTTTGTCTTCTAAGAATTTTTGTGCATTTCATCAGGAAAAAAAAAAAAAAAACAGTACAGCGAATTGATGTTTTTTGGCTCAATTGATTGGGTGGTTCTGGAAAAAAAAAAATTGTTGGCTTCACTAATAGACCCATTTGTAATTTCTCTTCAAATAATGCTCCTTTCTTTCATTTTTTTTTTCCCCCTTGCTGTATTTGTACTGGCTACAATAGCAGAAGATCCTGGAACTCGTTTCGTTAATGTTTTTCTCTGCTGTTGTCTGATTTAATATTCAAGTAATTGTTGCGAGAACAATTTGGGGGGTATGCATGAGAAGTTAGGAAAGTAGTGGATGAGTAATTGCTTTCTCTTTATTGGGAATGGAAATATTAGTTCTGAATTATTTCTGTTTTGTTGTTTCAATGTTCTTTGTGTAAGATGGTCCGCCAAGGGTTAATGTTGACAACGTTCTTGAAACGAAAGATCCACAATATGATGCGATGCTTAGCCAAATGGTGGGTAGAATTAAAGCAAAGCCGGGAGGGAAGCTGGAGACTGGTGAGGTGAGTTTTTCTGGTTCGTTTGAAGTGTTGCTATTGTTCGTTATAATTTCCTTCAAGAATGGTTTAGAATGTCATAACTGATAAAGCAATGTGTAGTGCTCTGTGTAACTATCAAACACTTGCTAAGTTTTGGTTCTCTCTTTGCTGAAATACGCGCCAAAACCTCCATGATACTCATGGGAGAACTCAAATTTCAAATGATGATATGCTATGCAATGATGTATGACACAGATTGTTAGACAGACATTGTTATCTCGTTAGCACATGCAATTTTCTTGATCACCGGAACGGTAATGGTGTTGCATGTTCGTTAGGTCTGTTTCTTCACCACTTTCATTACTGCCACTTATATGTTCCTGCATCTTCAACAGAAATCAAGATTCCATCGGTTAATGATTCTATGAGCTCCAAAATTCTTTGTGCTGAATTTCATTTTTGTTGGATCAAATATTGAGAATCTTGTGGGGTTTATCTTATCAGGCTCACGTGGTAGAAAGGTATGACAGGCCTATGCCAAAGCTGCGTAACACAAAACCTGATTCGGGCAGAGTTGATGATCAAGCTGCTCCCCCTGGAACCCTAAATGTGGCACAGCTGCGACATATTATGCTTCTGTATCAAGGCAAGGCTGATGACCATGATGGACCTATGGATATAAATCAGATTGCCAAGAAGTTTAGACTAGAAGTTGCACAGCTTCAGAAGGTCTTGCAGTTTGTTTCTCTGCCTCCAGAGGACAGCAAAAAACAGAAAAACTTTCCCTGAGACTTGCTGGGCCAGTTGATCTTGCTAGCGGAAATTTGTATGCACAAAGGCAGAGTTTACGAGGGGACTTGAAGGTTGATGTAGTTACCACCCGTGTACACGGTTGATATCCATCACAGAGCTACTAGAACTATTCACTGACTGTTCTTGTGTTGGCTAGTTCTGTACAACAATAATCTGTTTTGTGCCATGGAGTGCATAGTGTTAGGAACAAAGCTGATTCTGTTCGTAAATTTTGTTCTTGACTGCTAATAGAACATTTCTCAGAAATTGTAGAGTAGGGGAATGCTTCCCAGAATTTCATTGGGCAAAGAAACAGTAATAGAGTATCAGCCTATCGTATATTTCGAATTGGCCGAGGATTGTAATGCAGGGTGTTGTTCTTTCAAAATAAATACTGCACTTGATGTGTTGTTCTGGCTGTCGCGTATTTGACACTCTTGTCTTTTCGTACTCTATAGTCGAGAAATTTTATGGCGAGGACTTCCCAAGTTTGATTTGTTGTAGACCCCTATTTATGTTAACAAATTATCTTTGATTGTTGGCTCTTTCCATTCTAAGGTTTATTTATTTTTCCAATTTACTTATAAGTTCTCCATTTATCTCCTAAAATTTATATTATTTCTTTATTTATTATGTATTATTTAGAAAATAAATCTACACATCCAATATATATACTTATATAGTTTAATTATTCCTAATATAACTGAATTTAAGATCAAGTCTACAACAATGGGAGTCCCCACCATAAATTTTCTCGACTATACCTCTATAGTCTACCAATTCGTTTTGTTTTTTTTTTTTTGGGTAGAAATGGGGGTTTAAAGCCCATGCATTAAACTGGAATTAACGAAGGTATACAAAATAACCAACCACAATGAGAGAAGCATGCACCACTAGACTATCTGCAACCTTATTAATGTCCAACTACCACGAGGAATTCACAGAGATCGTGAATCAACCTCCAGAATGAGAAGACGAATACAACTGGTCCAAGCTGTGCCGCAATCCAAAATTTCAGCTTTAATCCCAAAAGAGCTGCCCAAATTTCAGCTTTAATCCCAAAAGAACTACCCCAATTTCAGCTTTAAAAGCTGTACACTATCCAACAGAGGCTTCATATCCAAAATTCCAATTGCCCTGATGATCCCGATACACCGCTACCACTAGGTCACTAGCCACCCCTGGATTTCTCCTAAAAATTCCATCAGTATTAAGCTTACACCATGGAGACAATGGCCGAATCTAAGAGATAGGTGTCGCAGTTCGAATCGAAGCCCTTGGCTTGTTAGTCTACCAATTCGTTACCATATTTTGAAGATTATTACCAAATACTAGATGGACACAGAATTCACTTTCCCTCCTGCTCATGATAATCATATCATTAATGTGTTCACTCTAGACCACGATCATAATCATATTTTTATCATCAGTTAAGTCTGTTTATTTCAAAAAAAAAAACCTGTTTCTCTTTTTCTCATTGAAACAGATAAAATAAGTCTATTGTTGTAAGATAAGATTATTCTATACTTTTTTTTTTTTTGTCAGCAAGATTATTCTATACTGAAACACAGAGGTAGCCGTGAGTTCAGCTCTCATGTGCCTTATTCTGTTATGCTTGCTTTGTGATTACACAAATTTAAAATATTTCAAATGATTTAAAATAATAGAAATATTTAGAAATAAAATAATCGAGGATAAATATGTCTACAATTCCAAGAAATGACAAGCAATAAGAAAAACCATCCAATTTTAAGAGTTACAATTTTGCCTCCGAAGAGAGCCGACAGCTTCTTATACTAGCTAAAGCCATAACGCATTGTTAAGTACCTTAGAAATACTTAAACTTGTTGCTTAAGCTGTTTTCTATAAGAAAATTTGTAGAAGCAGAGCTTACAACACAAATCATCAAATTAGGATCTAACGACTGGTAAATTGCTGGAATAACCCGTGGCAGATGTATTGCTATCATTTATAATTTTAGCTTTTCCCTCACTGCTTTACACTACAAAGAATAAAACCCAAGCTGCTACAAAAATGAGTAACCAAGCAAAACCTAAAAAATCTCCCACTATAGAACCCAAGCTGCTACAAGAATGAGTAATCAAGCGAAACCTCAAAAATCTCCCGCTGGTTTCCATGATGGCATTCTACCCTTGGGCAAAGGGGAACAATGTAACCAAAAAGGTAAAGCAAAAGCAGGATTTGAGCAAAAAATAATGAGAGGGAGCAATGAAGATAGTGCTAGCTTCAAGTCAAATGAGACTCTAGCCAGTCTGACGTAAATTCATAGGCCACGAATGTTACAGCACCAGCTGGTGCAGCCTTGACAGTTGATGGTACAATGCCCTTATATAGACCAGCCCAACCCTCCCTAAGCAAGATTCTACGCAGGGCATCAAACATATTTCTGTAGGCATCTTGTTCAATCCGAGCACCATACTTGGTGTGCCTCTGTAATCCTTCAATCTGCAGGGCCAATGGTAGAATCAAAAAATTAGTTTATTGAGAAAAAAACAGAGATATAAATGGTGAGACTCTCTCAAGAAACTGACAGAATTTAGTAGAAAGAAACGGTGAACTTCAAAAGGAACAAATACTTAAAAAGATCAGGAGGATACCTGGAATCGTTTCTTAACCACATCAAGAGGATGACAGGCGAGCTTGGCACATGTTCCCGCGGCTAATCCACAGAGAAAAAGCTGAAAACTTGAAAGGCTATCATCGACACCCGACAAGCTTGCCGTAGAAGACATATGCCGGTTCCAAGCCTACAATAAATGCTAAAATATCATACCAGAAACAACTAGATCCAAATGACCACAGAACAGAAAGAAACAATATCACTGGATATGCAGCCCATGTAACAAAGCAACCTTCTTCAAGTCTTTTAGAAAATTATTTTCACAGGAAAAGAACAGTAATGCTTCCAATGCATTTGAATACATTTATCTTAACCAGAATTTTTATCACTTAATAATGAAACTCATTAATCACTTGGGTCATTTCACACACTCACATGTATGCTTATTCATAATAAGCTTTCACTAAGCTGTCCCATGCAGACACCGGAAAACCAGCAAAATAGTATCTCAAGTAATTCCAGTTCATTGGGATGAAATCCAATTTTAATGAGGATGACCCAAAGATGATAAACCAATAATTGAAATTCGGGCATTGTACATCAGATTTTTTTGTTAATTATCCAGACAAACGCCCTTCTACTGAAGGTTCAAGGCTTTAAGCAGTAAACAGCATCGATATTTTGACAATGTGAAGTTCTGACTCTTCTTTCTTTACACAGAATGTCAAGAAATATATTTTTAGACTGGAAGAACATCTCAATTAGAAAAAGAGATCAAATCTTACCATGGTCCATCGTTTAAATGTGTCATATGTGCCAAACTGAAGGCCAGCATAAGGAACAATTTCAACCAGTGTTGGTGATAATCCAGCATATAATCCTCGAAAGCCACGAGCTCTGACGATATCAACAAATGCAGACCTCATATTTGGGTACACCTAAATGTAGACAATTTCTTACTTAGGACATTATGGCATCATTAAAAAAAAACACATCTCAAAATTGATATTTGCTTTTCTCCAAAATGAAATGTGAATGCATAAAATATCTCGTGCGAGGACAAGACCATGAATAGGGGAATAAAACACATGCATCCTTGTTTTCATGCAATCATCTTATTTTATAAAAGCAAGTACATAGACCAATCAAACTTGCCACTGGGGCAAACAAAGGATTCTTAGGACCTTGTGGGTTGAGCAACTGTAAGGAAACAAATAAGATCTAAGTGCACCCAGCAAGGCTCTTGTACAAGCCAGAAATTAAACTAAGATGATTGCACGAAAAGAAAGATGCATGTGCTGTATGGTTTCCTTAACAGAAATAAAGCACGTTTCCAGAAGACAGAAAAAATGTCTTCAATGGATTTAGAATAAATGGACACCATCGTGAATCCTTCAGTCTTTCAGCATAAAAAATAAATAGAAAAAATGGAAGCATTAGTCAAACAAATAGCAAAGAGCCAGCAATGCAAGCTATCTGATGACCATCGCATTTCATTCACACAAAGCAGAACACCAGGACGCTAATTTCATCAGTTCATATCATACAAGCTTGGGTGAAAAAAGCATTAACCTATTTCTAAAGCAGGAAAACTGCATAAGCCATAACAAATGATCTTATTGTATACCTTAGGTTCACCTTGAGAAGCTAAGATGGTACGTAGAAGATCAAATGGGTAAGATCCAACTGTAGCAGCACATCCTGCTAAAGCCCCGCTAACATACGAGAGATAAGGACTCAAGTGAATGTGATCCGCTGTATCATAACACCACGATCAGTACATGACAGATAAGAAAATAAAAAGGGAGAAGCAGGTGCATACAGTAAATGAAGAATTAAATTTAGAACAAGTACAAATTGTCATTGAGGCCCCTGTCATTTCAGGCAGAAAATTCAGGATATTACCTTTTATTGTACAAATCCAGACGCTAGAAAAACAGAACATCTAATATTCCATGTGAAACAATTTTCAATACCTATCGGTAAACTTTTTACCAAAACTGAAAACTTTACAACTAAGCACGAGATCGTTATCTACAATAACCACATTACCCTATGTGTAGATAGAACTTTAGTGTATCTATAACCATCTTCAACATTGGCATCACATAAACGGAAGCATATCTTGTTATTCCTTCTTAGCTAAGGCATGAAGTAACAAAATTCTTCTAGTCAGCTTCCTCGCCAATACAACTCAAATACATAGAAATAGCTGATGAATGCAACATATAAACCATAGCTTTTTTCTCAGCAAATGTAAATCATAGATAAATGAATTCCAAAACGAGATTACGGTATTATAATTATACCACTCTTAGAAGAACCAGCTGCAAAAGTTTTCAGTTTGTGTAGAACTGTAAATTGTATGGCGGTGTATGGCATTACCATGAGTAAGGCCGGCACATTACCGCGCCAAAAACCCTGCAACCAGAAATTCCCTCAGATATAAAAGCTTTACAAAATAACATCTTTACACTTAAACACAGAACCAAAGTCTCTAAATTACAATCCACCTATGATCCTATACTCAAAAACGAAACAATTTCTTGTCCAGATTCCAGACCCCAAAACAGCAACATTTCTAAACCAGCAAAACTAGTTTCAAATTCCAATAATCAAGCCGAACTCATAGTATAATTACCGGTAAACCCTCCTCCCTAAATATATCCTTTGTTGCTTGAAACATTCCGGTGTACTTCGACGGCTGAGACGCGCTTCTCTGTAGCACAGCCCATGACGTCGTTGGCTCTAGCTGAACCTGCAACAATCATGAAAACACCATTTCTCTATTATAAGTATTTAAAATAAGATATAATAAATCTGCAAATAGATTAAAATTCTTTTTCTCCACGTTCACAACTTCATTCCAACGGAAAAAAGAAAAAAAAAAGAAAAAAGAGGAAAAAAAGTTGACCTGGAATCTGATTTTGATAACGTCCAGAGGGGACGTAACGGAACGGGATATACCGCCGGCAATTGCACCGGCGCTGGCGTCTATTAACGCCCGTTTTAATTGCCCCGGCTCCGCCGTCTCCTCCCTCCCTCTCATTGCCGCTACGCCGTTAGAGCTATAGCGTAACGGTTAGTTATTACCTCAAATCCAACAAACAGAGGCACAGAGAGAGAGGGGAGAGAGACAATCCTAAAGAATGGAGCTAAGGATCCTGCAGGGATTTAGGGTTTCACGAGAATCGTGTGGGGTTTTTCTAGTGGGAAACCAAAAAGGGAAAAGAAATGAAGAATGGCTGGCATTGGAAGTAGGAAGATGAGATTAAAATTAGAAAAAAAAAAAAAGAGTGCTTTTGATTTTAATGTTTTTAATTTTATCTTTGCCGCCTTATTGGATTAAGGGAGAAGGAGGGATTTTTAGACAGGTGGAGAATTTTCTGGGCGGTTAATGTTTCTGTGTAAGGAAGAGGAGCTCTTTTCTTCGTCTCGTCTAGAAGCGAAAAGCATTGATTGTTATTTGACCATTGAATTTGATTGCTAGAAATAGTTATAGGGAGAATTCAGGACGATAAGGGTCAATGAGGTCGGGTTGTTGTTGATTCTTAAATTGGTTTAAGGGTGTCAATTAATGGAGAGAATCTGCAATCTATTATTGCCAAAAGACAAAAGTATGGAAGGATTATTCGGGATTTTGTGCTATTGTTTCGCCATTTTCTACTTATCTTTTGTAAGTACAAGTAATTTTGCACTAAACAAAAATTAGCAATCAGGTAATTTAACAGAGTTTGTTTCACGTGGAGACAGTTGTTACCTAGACTGAGATTACTTTTTAGTATGTGTCAAATTGATATGGATTAAGGTATAAATTTATGAGGAACATAATCTAATGGCGGAAGGTGGATGGAATGGTGGATCCCTTTTATATTCCAGATGCACGTGCTTTTGTTATTAGGTGAACCTGAGCTCTCTGCTTTGCCTTCTGTTCCATACACTGCCAATGGTTGGTTTTGGACTTTTGGTGTTAAATCATTTGTGCGGTGGCTGGTGATTTATATGAAATCAATTTGGGGTTTTCAATTCTTCCCGGCTTTCGTCTCCATTTGGCTTGGCACAGTATTCTTATCTCCTTGAAAACACACAGTTTCAATTTTCTCGTTCAGCTGTGTTTCTTGTGTGTTAGTTCTGTGTATCTGGACAGAGTTTCCTAGAATTCTCATGAACATTTCGTGCAAAAACTCTATTAATCACTTTTTATGCACAATTTCATTTATAAATGACATTGCTTGATACATGATCATAATTAGCCAAATCATCCATCCAAATGTATCTAATTCTTAAAGGTTTGTTCATACAAAACATTCTAAAAAGGTTTATCCAAAAACAAGCTTTCAGGCTACGCCATGGTTGCATTGTTTTGATGAAAAAAATAGAGGCCGTATATATTATAGAGATTGCAATTTGCATCATATAGTATAGAGATTGCAATTTGCATCATATAGTTGAGGTCCTTTTTGAACTGAATGCTTTTAAAAAATAATGAGAGTATAATGATATTATGTTTATCATTTTAATTTCTAGGAACTCCCACATAGACCACGGACCACCTTTTAGCCCTTTAGGGGGTAGAGCCCACAAATAGATTGTTACTGGGCTTCACCCGTCCTTGCATTGCCATGGGCCCATCGCCCACCCAACCAAATAGTCATCTAGATGCTTGCCAACCAAGGAAATATTAATTACCACCATAGGTACAAGTCTTTTCTTTTATTATTTTTTTTTCTAGAGAAAAAAAGGCATGAGTACTGTCATTATCGCCCTGTCGGTCTAGGCCCCGGTCAATACCGGTTACAACCTGGCATTAGACTCTCTTCATAGGAGAGATCGGCCATCGGGGCACCAGCGGACACCCTCACTTGCTATGCGTCATATTGTCGGGGAAACATCGGGGTCAACGGCCACCACCCTACCATGAGGAAGGCCATATTCAGCCACATCACACTACAGGGCTTGACTAGAAGCGCCGGGACTCAAATCCGAATCCTAGAGACTTTACCACTGGGCCACGACCCCGGTGGTTTTTTTTTTATGGAACCATAGGTACAACTCACATATGAGAAGGTTTTTTTTTTTTTTAGAACACATATGACAAGATTGTTAAAACGATTCTATATACGTATAATTTTCACTTGAGAAAGTATAAAGTTTTTTTTTAACTGAGAGAAAGTATAAAGTATTTAAGAAAAACCCACATCCATTATCACATCGCTAGCAATAGCTCAGTTCAAAAAAAAGGGCTAGCAATAGCTATTGTGGTCGCAATAGCCACCAAGAGAATAGTCCAGCAGTTAATATCCAGTATGTTTCTCTTTATTTAATTTATACTTTTTGAGGAAGAGTACTATCTCTATATGCAGAGCATACCCATTTAATTTAACAGAACAAAATCGCTGCAAAACCCTTTTCCGTTTTTGGTTCTCCTGTTCTAAAATTGCAGAAGAATCTGAACACTACAATTGGTAAATGTCTAGTATCATACGTGTCAACCAATAAAAGGCCCACAGGCCAGTACGATCCCAAGTAATTAACCGAGCTCACAGCCTTTTGCACCACGGCAGTACCACTCCCTGCAACACGGCCTGGTGGTACGCTACTGCTACATAAGCAGTATGCTGCCTAATTCATGCTCTCTAGCCAGATACCATAGAACACGTCGCATTCACCCACACGGTAAAAGCAAAACCCTTTTTTTCTCTCCCTGTCTCTCTCTTTCTGGTTTCATTAAGAACCATACCCACCAACGTTCGGCGTAGTTGTCGTGAAGAAATGACCCAGCTCAGCTTTTGACCAGCTTCAAAGGTAAAAAATTCATGTCTCCGGCGACTATATACTTTGGTTTTACAAGACATTCTAAGAAGTGAGCTCTTTTGTATGTACATACTCACATGGAGACACACTGTATATAGACACAAACACACACCCACACACAACATGTTTTAATAGCTGTTTGCAATGAAGCACTACAGAGTTAGTTTGTTTATGGTCTAAGAAAAAGATACAAATGCCTTCAACTATGTCGTTTATTTGCCATGTTACAGGGTTTTAGCTTTTCTTTGGACATTAAAGACTGAGGCTTTAAGTATATCTGTGAACGGTTTGATAAAATATGGAGTTTGGGGTTTCAACTTCAAGCTTTAAGTCCGCAGATGTGACAGAAAGAGTACTGGGTGGCGAAAAGGAAACGTATGCAGAAAAAGGTGACGCCTTTGATGATTTTAGGACCAAAGTGGTGTTGGGTCATGGAGTATCGCAGTTTGGGGATATGGTGTGGGGAAAGATTAAATCTTACCCCTGGTGGCCGGGACAGATATTCCATGAGGCCTTTGCGGTAGCTGAAGTGCGCAGAACAAAGAAACAAGGTCATGTTTTGGTGGCGTTTTTTGGGGATTGTACCTATGCATGGCTTGACCCGAAGGATATTGTTCCATTTGGTCCATACTATACTGAGAAGTTCGAGCAAACAAATGCAAAGGCTTTTGTGGATGCTGTTGTAGAGGCAGAGCACGAGGTGGGTAGAAGGGCGGCGCTTGGTTTATTGTGTCAATGCAGGAATGCCTGTAAATTTAGGCCAACCTCTGTTAACGGGATCCTTTCAGTTGATGTTGGTGGATATGCACCTGGTGCCCTGTATACAGTTAATCAGATTCAGAGTTTTAAAGATGGGTTTGAGTGTATTGAGATGCTTGGCTTTGTAAAGCAGCTGGCTTTAATTCCAGGCGCAAAGTTCCTGAGAAATATTAGATTGATTATGAATGTGGGTTTAATCCTTGCTTTTAGGAGAGCAGTCCTTGTGCAGAATGATGAGGCGTATGCTGGGCCAACTGGAGCGCAGCCACCATCTCCTCTTGATTCAAGTCTGATGCTAACTAATGTGCTATCTGAAAATGAGGTGTCTCAAGAAACTTTTTTGGAGGTCCTGCAAGCACAACCATCTCTTGTCTATCCAAAAGTAATGATGGATCGGTTCAGTAAAGATCTCTGTGGAGGTATATTTACATCTGAACTTGACTTTTTGCTGCTAGTTTGATGTTTCAATGTTAATATATTCATACCGAAACTCCATGCACGATTACTACATAGTTAATTTGTTATCTAAAAATTAGGTGGCTACTGGATTAAGCACTTTAAAACTCGCTGTTCTCTGGTTTCTGACAAGCGACAGCTGTATTCACTAGCAACAAAGGCTAATTGTTTCGATAGAAATATTTGCATCCATTCGCCATTCAATACTTTCATAGAATTCTTGGCATTCCTTGTCTCGCACTTTTTTGTAACTGTGTAGACAGTTTAATTTCATCTTACTGTACAGAAATACATATAGACATTGCCAATCTTTAGCAAGGCTATATATCGGTCAGTTTTTGGGGCATCAGTGCTTATAATAACTAAAGCCTATTATTAGTTGGTTATTTATGTAATACACATCTTTACAATAGCATTTCTCTAAAAATTGCATATGGACTCTTCTTTTGACATATGTAGGTTCTCTGAATGGTCTACTGAAAGTTGCTAGTTCCAATGGTCAAAGCAAAAGCTCTGCAAGGCACACAGTATTCAATGACCAACATAAGTTTGACAAAGACGTTTGCAGCATCAAAGTTGAGACGGATTTTAACTCGTCACATGATCAGGAAGAATGTCTTGTTGCAGGAAGGAACCTTGTCTTGCAAAGAAGTACAACCCAAGGAGGTGCAACCATGGATAAGCATTCAACATTTAAACCAAATAGCTTAGTGGATGCCAAGGTCGAATGGGAAATCGATAGTGAAGCACTCCCTTCTGCTTCGAAACCACCAAAAAAGAGATTCAGGCCTGAAGATTATTATGTAAAAGACAAGGGTTATGGCAGTACACATGGTGTCGGAGATATGTATTCTAAGAGACTGGAAGATATAAATGAGCTGAAGTCGTCGTTGTCTGCTGCAAGTGTAATTGGCAATGAGAAGCCATGGAAGTTACAAGACTGGCTCAAACCGGATAGCAGCATATTTGGTGCGCAAGAGATGTTTTCCAAGAGACGGGAAAAGCCAGAAACGGTCGAGTTATTGTCTAATGCAAAGAAGATTGATAGTGAGAAACATTTCAAGTTGCAGGCAACAGCTGGAAAAGAAGCAGACATGAAAGTGTTGATGAAAGCAGCGAAAGACTCACTTACGCAGCACAGAACTTCGATCAAGGTTGCAAAACCTACAATGCTAATAATAAAGTTCCCCCGGCAATCAATCCTGCCCTCAGTTTCAGAGCTGGAAGCGAAGTTTGGAAGTTTTGGACCCTTTGATAGTACTCCTCGTGTATTCTGGAAATCCTCAACATGCCGGATTATATTCAAGTATGAATGTGACGCTCAAGTGGCTCGTAGGTATGCTGTTCAAGACAGAACTTTGTTTGGCCATGTGAATATTAACTATGATGTGCAACCTCTGAAAATTCCATCCCCTGTGTCTTCCACATCAAACAAACAAAAGCAAAAAGCAGAAAAGAGTTCTCCAGTTCCATCTATGAACAGTGGTTATCACACCAACCCCATGTCAGAAGCAGCTTCTCAACAGCAGCTTCCTATAATCCATCCCCAGTCTGTTATGAAGAATCAACAACCTGATGAGGGGCAATCAACCATTAGCAAGCCGTATGGAGATTTTTTGTTGGGTCGGAATGAAGATGTTGGGGAAGACCAGCTTATGATTGTTAGCACTTTAGCAAATATGGCTGATCCACACAATGAATTCTCGTCTTCTTCCCAAGAAGCAAACACTGCTGAGAATTCCAATAAGATAGCATCATCCTCTTTGCCTTCCTGTCTTCCTATGTCTTATCAGACGCCGAACGTGCTTGAGAATCGCGAAGGTTGCAATCATTTTGCTGATGCTAGTAATCAGGAATATGTGCAAGTTGGGGGACTTAACCAGGAAATGCATGAAACAACCCAGAATTCAGAGTTTTCTACTCAAATTTTGGACCTTCTTGTGAGATGTGATTCCATTGTTGGTGACTTGCAGAGCCTTTTAGGGTACGTGCCATCCGAGCTTTGACGACTATCATCATTCATCCATGATAGTCATTCTGGTGCGAAGACTTACTTTGTTTTGGGCTTTAGCTTTAGGAAAGAGTTATATGGTCAGTGGATAAAGGATACTGCTTTTAAGAATTACTGATTTTGAGTCAGATAGCACATATGCCATAGGCGGGATATATATAGGCACTTTTGATATACTGATCTGTTTTTTTGGGTAGTGCTTGCTCCACATTTCACATTGTCGCTGCACATGAGACATAGCTCATATATAGCTTGGAAATGCTTCATGAACATCATATTACAAAGTTTCTCTTTATGATGCTTGCACAAGATGGTGAATGTCTGCTCATTTTTTTCCTCTATTTGATTATGAGCTGCCAGGAAGATTTATAGTTATTAAGAATAGCTTGTCAATATCCAGGAAGATTTCTCTCTTTGGGCCGCACGCAGTGCTATGAGTCAAACCACCTCACCGAGTTAAAAGCTTTTCGTCAACAAGTCCTAAAACTTGTATATATACATAGCACTGCTATTCCCATCAAGAGACTCACTAGGCCGCAACCAAAAAAAATTTTGATGCCATGAATAACTATCATACATTCTTTTACTGAAAAAAATTAATAATTCTTATCTGTGTTAATGGGTATCTAAACCAATTTACTGTATTAACTGTATTCTAACTATTACCGTTGTATTGGCAAGGATATGGTGAGGGGCTTAGTTTTGAGTAGTTTTTGTAAATAAGCTTTATAGCCTGTTCAGTTTTTTAAAAACTGTATTTTATAACTAATAAACGTAAAAACCCTCATATTTGTTTCCCCCCAATAGGGGAAAGAAAAAAATAGAAATGATGCACAAGCGTTAATGTGTCCTATTTTCCAAAGGTACATACACCCTCCTAATAGACCCATTAAACAAATAGTGGTTGTTTTAGTTGAAATAGTTTGATTCTTACCCAAACAAAACCTAATTGGAGACATTAATTAACTGGTTCTGCAAGTCCAGTGCCAACAAGGCAAAAACTAGTTTCCCTTTTCCAAAAAAACCACTCTCTCCATCATAAAAACCACATCTCCCTCCCCCCTCTCTGCACCTAAAACAAACACACACTATTCACATTCAATCCTAAAAGAAAATGGAGAAAATTACTTTAGAGATCAACGTCATCTCGGCAAGTGATTTAAAATACGTGAACTTCATGTCCAAGATGGACGTTTACGTCCTTGTTTCGCTCTTCAGCCCCGACCCTCACCCTGAGCAGAAGACTAGGACCCCCACTAATCGTGATGGCGGCTGTAACCCCACATGGAATTGCCACAAGGAGTTCACCATTCACGGTGCAAATACTGCCATCGACCGTGGCCTAATCTTGGTCTTCAAGCTTCGCTGCGACCGACCTTTGGGCGATAGAGACATCGGCGAAGTCAAAGTCCCTGTCAAGGAGTTATTAGATTCTGTCAAAGACAAGGAGTCGATGCAATTCGTTAGTTACCAAGTCAAGAAGCCGTCAGGAAAAGCTCAGGGTGAACTCCAGTTCTCTTTCAGGTTTGGAGAGAGCCACACCATGGCCATCCCCGAAAAGAAGGCGTATATTGATCATCAAGAGGCCCAACAACATCAACATATTACAACACATCCCGCTCCAGCTCCTTGGCCTAATCCGGTAGCGCATCTTGAGCACCAAGAAGCCTCCCAACAACAACCACAAGAAACTTGTACTGCAAATCCTACTCCTGCTCCAGGACCTAGTTCTGTGGTAAATGGTGCACCACCAGGTTCATATCTACCTCCACCTGTGGTCCTCGACAACAATACTCATTTCAATCATCAACAAGCCCAACAATATCAACCATCACAATCCGTTACGGCAAATCCCGTTTCAGCTCCAAGGCCTAATTCGATTGCCCATTATGAGCACCAAGAAGCCCAACAACAACAACCACCAAACATTGTCAATGCAAACCCTATTCCTGCTCCTAGGCCTGCAAATTCCACTCCTACCTCTGGCCTCAATTCTATAGCATATGGTGCGCTAGGCAAGTATCTGCCTCAACTTTCTCCCGCCCTTGATAATAAGGCCCATTTTGGTGGTCAACAAGCTCAACAATATCAACCACCACAACCTATTACCGCAAATCCTGTTCCTGCTCCGGGGCCCAATTCGGTAGCCCATTATGGGCACCAAGAAGCCCAACAACAACAACCACTAAACATTGCTAATGCAAATCCTATACCTGCTCCGAGGCCTGCAAATTATACTCCTGCACTTGGGCCCAGTTCTGTAGTGTGTGGTGCACTAGGCAAGTTTCTCCCTCCTCAACTTTCTGCCGCCCTGGACAATAAGGCCCATTTTGGTGGTCAACAAGCCCAACAATATCAATCACCTCAGCCCATTATGGCAAATCATGTTCCTGCTCCCGGGCCTAATTTTGTCGCTCATGGTGCGCCAGGTCCATATTCGCCTCAACCACATGGATATGGTTATCCACCCGCACCACAGTATGGTGCCTACCCGCCGGCTCCTTCTGCAGGTTATGGATACCCACCGGCACCACCACTTGGGTACGGGTGCCAACCCGGAGGATATGGATACCCGCCAATGCAACAACCACAAAAGAAGAGGGGTAAATTAGGGATGGGCTTGGGGGCTGGGTTGATAGGAGGAGCAATTGGTGGGCTTTTGATTGGAGATATGATATCGGATGTTGCAGAAGAAGCTTCTTTTGATGGGTGCTTGGAAGATGTTTTTGATTGATGACATTTTAATTTTCTTTACCTTTTTTGGTTTATTTGGTTGGCCTGGGTGGAAAAAAACAATGTGGCATGGGATGATGAGTGGCCTAAGATTTGGGTGGCTTCTCTTGCTTGGAATATCATCCCATGAGAAAGTATACTTCTGTCCTAAGTTTATACAAACGAATATATTGCATGTGAAGATTGCTGTCAAAATAAAAGACAACATATATTTTATTTCGGTTCGAAAGCACGAAACTGATTCCAATGTTATCTTTAGTCCCATGTCCCCAATCCCAGATATGGATGATGGAAGCAATTACGCTTGATTCTTGATTTCTGCAGAAAGAATATGATCTGAAGACTTAATTTTCATATCTTACTTGGGGATAAATGTTCAGTTTTATTGTTTAGCTAGTTTCTACCCTTCGTTGCAAGCGACAATGAATTGGTGAACCAAAATTGTTGGCTATGACAAAAATGAGAGCCATAATGTGGAAAAAGATGTATAGAGCAGAAATTCAAACATTATCTTGATAAATAACACCATTGGCTAGCTACCAATCACCATGAACAGGCCTTATTCAAATTAACTTGGAGCAACTCGTATCTCTCTGTCTCCATCATGTAATTATCTGCCTTGTTTTTTTATATATATATGGATATTATCTTTCCTTTAACCACCATGGCATCATCTACCTGCCAAACGTAGCTTCTGGAGGTAGAAGATAAGACTACTTTTTTTAACATTTTAAGATAATACAAGCTGTACTCTGCACAGCAGGTTGACGTACAGATGACTATTATTTTGCCTTTTATCTTTTTTTTTTTCTTTTCGAAACCTTCTATCTATTTTGACACTGTGACACATACCTTTTCCCAGATGCAAGATACCAAAGAATCTTGGTATACATCTGCACACAGGGAGTATACCGGTTGAAGATTGGTTGTATCGGTGTTTCAGTTTTATCTTTAATCTAAAGAATTTGAAGAACAGTCTCTTAGTTTTCAACCACAAAAATTAATTATCGTTCACGGTGGTCAAGGTTATGCTTTTTCCTATGTGAGAAAGCTGAAAGACCTGGTAATGTATATGTCTAATGTATCCTCTGTATTATGTGGGGAGGCAGGAGGCTTCCTCACTCCACTTTGGTTTAATACAAAAACCTTTTATTTTGTGTCAAAAAAAATGTATAGGTATTAGGAAATTCCAATATCAATATGCAATTTGGTTACCATTAGGGTGGTAACACACCAACTAGCATGTACTCTATCTACCGACTCCATCTTAGTTCCCAAAACGTGACAGTGGCCTAATTAATACAGACTTTCATGCAAAATCCAGGATATTGTGACGCATAATTGGTCCCTCTCCTGTTAGGAGAATTTATTTCAAAAAACTAATTGGGAATATTCGGGTCATTATTCAAAGGAAGGAGGATGGCATTACTAATATCCTTTTTTCATCAATAAAAAAGGGAACGCCTCAAAAAAAAAAAAACACCCCATATCTGTTTTTACCTCATTAAAAAAACGATGATAAACAGAATCTCTATTGTGAGACTCACTTGCTATAATTAACTACACGACCCTAGTTGATTGGAATTAATCGAAGTATTACCGTATCGGTTTCTTTTTGTAGCCCGTATGTGTGTATGTTGCATTAGCCTTTTTAAATACAGAACCAATATAAAAAAATAATTATTCTTTGTTTTCTCCATCCGTATCACGTCATGGCTAGTAAACTTATTAAACAAATAAAAGTCCAATTCTTACGCCAATAAACCTACCTAGGGAGACATTGTGGTTGGCAAGTCCTGTAATTGTAAAGCAACTAACCAACAAAGCCAAACACCACACTCTCTCCTCCATCTGAATCCTCCCAAACAATACAACACTCTTCACATCCAAATCGTAAAAGAAAAAAAAAAAAAAAGAAAAGCATGGAGCAAAGAATTCTAGAGATCAACTTAATCTCCGCGAAAGACCTCAAGAACGTGAACCTCATATCCAAGATGGACGTATACGCCGTCGTTTCACTCTTCAGCCCCGATTCCCACCCGGAGCAGAAGACCAAGACCCCCGTTGACCGAGACGGCGGCAGCAACCCCACTTGGAACCACCCCATCAAGTTCACCATATACGGCGGCGACGCTGCCGTCCACCGCGGCCTGAGCCTTGTCTTCAAGCTCCGCTGCGACCGGGCCCTGGGGGACAAGGACGTCGGCGAAGTCAACGTCCCCGTCAAGGAGCTGCTGGATTCCGTCAAGAACAAGGAGTCTATGCAGTCGGTTAGTTACCAGGTCAGGAAACCGTCGGGGAAGCCCAAAGGTGAGCTCCAGTTCTCTTTCCGGTTTGGAGAGAGCCACAGCATGGCTACCATCCCCGAAAAGAAGGCCCAAATTGACTTCCAGCAGGCCCAACAGGCCCAACCACCACAGCCCGTTACGGCATATCCTGCTCCGGGTCCCAGTTCTGTTCCTTACGCTGCACCACCAGGCCCATATCCACCCCCGCCGCCTGGATATGGCGGCTATCCTCCACCTCCACCACAGTATGGTGCCTACCCGCCGCCTCCTCCGGGTTATGGATACCCGCCACCACCACCTGGGTACGGGTACCCGCCACCTGTTCAGCCCGGGTATGGATACCCGCCGGTGCAACAGCCACAGAAGAAGAACAAGTTTGGGATGGGGTTGGGTGCTGGGTTGCTAGGAGGAGCGCTTGGTGGGCTTTTGATTGGGGATATGGTATCGGATGCGGCGGCTTATGATTCTGGATATGATGCAGGCTTTGGCGATGCTGGTGGGTTTTGAGATTTTTTTTTGTTTTTATCTGGTTTCAGTGGATTTTAGTCGTTGTTGTTTAAATAATAAGGCTGGTTTAAACTCTCTCTTCTTTTCCTGTTTTTGGATTTTAATCTTTGTATGGGTATGGTTTTTGAGGAAACTAGGAAATAGGTTCTTCCGGTCCTATATGTAAAGAAAAGTATAGTTATGTGCTAACATAATTTATACAAATGAATAAATGAATATATTGCCTGTGGATCAGTGAAGATTCCAGTGTTTATGTGGAAAGTGCAATGGGGTTGAGAACACCGAGTACAATGTTAGCAATTAACGGTCTACTGTTGTAGTCATCTGAAAGTCTTGCTTTCATAATCTTTGCAAGTCAGAATGAGCATTCGATACATCTGTATTATGTGTTTGAATATCTGTAAAAGCTGTTCATTTCCTGTCAAGAAATGAGCATTCGATAGATGAACCAAAATCGTTGATTATAACAATGATCAGGAAAAGGCAATCTTAGTAGAACATTAAATTCTAGTACCAACAGACAGCAGAAGTATATTGCTTCGCCTATCTAAGCAAAGGCATAGATTATTGAACTGGGATCTATTGAGCAATTAAATAACCCTTATGTTCGCTAGCAACCTAGCTCAATACTGCGGAGCAGTCAGCCTAAAAGATCATCTACCTATTCCCAATATGTGGTGGCTGTTTTGTTGTGGAACATACATGGTTGAGAAGCTCAAGAACGAGTTGTACTGAACCGGCTTTTTTCCGGTAGTGAACTCCACGATAACTTGCGGTTCTCGCCCGTAGTACTCGAGTTGCACATGACGATAATGTCAAACTTTGGCGTCCACTCCACGAGGTGGGAACTGGCATTGGCTCTAAAAAAAGCAGTTGCTTCCAAGTAATACCACAATTCACTTCGCCAATGAGAGAAATCATGTGCATACGTTATCTTTTGACTACATTAATTATTTAGTACCTCGGACCTCGGCTGCATCTAAGATGAAAATTCCACCAGCAGGTGCTCTCCATCAACCTATATCGGCCAATATCTTTAATTAATGAACAAGTGAGTGAGTGGGTTGCCGTTATAATAATGATATGTGCAATTTATATTTTAAAAAGATGGTATGTGCTGGGTTGAGAAAGTAAATTGTTTCAAACAAATTGAAGGAAGAACCAGTAGAAGTTTGAAGCTGCTTTGAGACAGATATTGAACATTCTAAGCAAAAAATAAAAATTGAAGTATAACGAACAATCCCAAACAATTAAATTGATTCTAGAACCAATGACGCAATGCCTCATTTAGAATTTTTTTAATCTATACTATATATAAAAACACGAAGACAGCAAAACAGCCGAAAGTACAAAAATAACCTTCCTTAGTATTAATATAAAAAAACAAAAACGACATGCGATATAATAATGAATGACAAGTAGTTCCTCTATATTTATAATTATATAGAAGGAGCTAAAAAAATCAACAAATTAGTATAATTACCCTTATATTCATTACAAAAATTATAAAAAAACAAAAGTTGAAACGCCCCGACCCGTATTTACCGTACACAGTAAACACGTGCCGGAACTGTGACGACCCAACCAAACCAAGCCCAGCATACAGTGTATACAACAAAAACTCGGGCTCAACAGCCCAAAATAAAAACAACAATAACATCATAACCGGCCCAATGGCCCAACAATAGCATTACAGCGGAAGACTTAATAACTCACAAAGACACTGTATGCGACATAGATGCAAACTATGGATCCAAGTCCTATCCAAGGGATAACGCCGCAGCCTGTCTGGAATGCACCAAACCTGTATGACAAATAATCCATCCTACGGGATGAAAGCCCGCAGGTGAGGGGTGAGTCCGAAGTGCCCACTGGGTAAAACCCATAAGCAAATATACATATACAAACAACCTAAATTTCCAAGTCACATCACCAACAATTAACTAGGGTTCTCCCGAACCCTAAATGACACACTTGTGATTCTAGACACGCTATTCCAATTTTATTATCAGGGCCCCTATCATAAGTTAAATGATGGCCGTCGCCTGGTAGTCAAGCTAGCTAGCCCGTGGACCCCGCCGTGGTACCTCCACGTATAACTGGCACAGACAGGGAGCAGACCCCAAGCACACTCTCCCCCAGCACCATAAAATAAGACTACCATCTGGCTGTTCTGACATTTAACTGTGACTAACTAGATGTCTACGTGTATCCAGTTTATTATTTTCTTTTCCCTCGACTAGTTACTACATTTCTATCATCCGACCATCATCTCATTATCCCGAGCAGGCTCGCAGCCTCTCCGCTCATCTGGATGATACAACTTATTCCAAACTGTTCTCATACTAGTACCCCCGGTACTCAACACATACAATTTTACAGTCAACAACAATAGTAATAACTTACTTATACCAACAATTCCATCATCACTAATAACATCAACAGCATCAATCATCAATTTAATTCACCACAAACAAACCATTCACAGTCACAAAGTATCATACCAGCAACATCGCACACAGTAAATAAACAGCAACTTGATATCACGGGCAGTATATAAATATTTACCTAACCTCACCTTAGCCGATTATCAGGTTTAGAAATCCTCAAAAGGTTCCAAAGTCGGTTCCACAGGATCTGCTCGATATCGACTCCTATATAACAAATAACAAATGCACACATAAGATGCACATAATAGGTATGCTATGATGCCAAAACTGTGAAATAACCCATCCCGGTTACATATCACCCGGATTCTCTCCTCGGTTACTGTACACGAGGAAGCGATCGGCGCCGAGTCTCGACGCACCGCCGCCAGCCTTGCCTTCGCCACGCCGTCGCGACCTGAACCCCGTCGCCCCCGTTGTCTTCCATCGCCGGAGCCGCCGTGACGCGCCGTTGACCCGCGGCGAGACCCGCGGATCCGTCTTCCTCTGCGCCTGCAACCGCTCCTGCCGTCGCCGCGCCGCCTCTGCACCGCCCTTGGAGTCGCCTCGAGCTCGCCTTCCTCGCGGCCTCCTTCCTCGCGGCCTCCTTCCCTTCCCGTCAGTCGCGCCGCCGTCGTCGTCAAGGTAAGCAACCCGATTCTTCAGGGCGGGTCGTGGCCGGGTCACGCCCTCCCTGGGTTGCAATCCGGATCTTGTCTCTTTATATAATAATATATATATATATATATATCTAATTTCTGTTAAATAATTTCTGGAAAAAAGGGGTAAATATTATTTTGGAAATTATATGTAATGTTCTGGGTTAGGGTTTAGAAAAATATATATACTTTGATTCTTCAAATTAAGATAATTAAGTTTTGTTTGTAAATTATTATTATGGTTGGTTTGAAAAATATAAATATACCTTGAAAATATTTTCTGGAAATTTTAATTATATGTTATTATTTCTCTGGAATACAATATGTGAAACGCCCCGACCCGTATTTACCGTACACAGTAAACACGTGCCGGAACTGTGACAACCCAACCAGACTAAACCCAACATACAGTGTATACAACAGATAACTGGGCTCAACAACCCATAATAAAAACAACAATAAATAACAAAAGCGGCCCAATGGCCCAATAACTCAAATAACTGCACAGCGGAAGACTTATGACTCACATAAACACTGTATGCTATACTGATGCAAACTATGGATCCGAGTCCTGTCCAAGGGATAACGCTGCAGCCTGTCTGGAATGCACCAAACCTGTACCAAAAATAACTCATCCTACGGGATGAAAAGCCCGCAGGTGAGGGGTGAGTCCGAAGTGCTCACCGACGAAGGAAAGACAATCAATATGAACACTAAATTACACATAACAGTCAAACCGAAGGACAAGACCCAAAACCGATCCAAGTCCAAAAAGACTCAATAAAATCCAATTATCCAATTTTATCTTTCCGGGCCCCGTCACGGATAAGCTAGGGTCGTACCAGGTTATCAACCTGTTTCTGGTGCCAGATCTAAAAGAACCCAGGATCAACATCCCAATAACAAACTCAGGGATCAACATCCCAATCAACCGGCATCAACATGCCCATCACAAGTAACCCAGATCATGGCCACCACAAAACAGTCTCAAACCATCCGGTCGTACCTCTACTTACCACGCGACAATTATATTACCGTCGTCAAAAACCAAACTCAGGGATCGACATCCCTAACCAAAATACCCGGGATAGACATCCCAAACCATACCAAGGATCGACATCCTTGTCACAATTCATTAATTATTCCATTATACTTATTCCAAAAGACACAGAAAATCGACACGGGGATAAACATCCCAAAAGTACCAAACAAGACACCGGGATAAACATCCCGAACCAAAACACAGCAAAAGCGAAAATCAACAATGCACAACCATCAAAACATAATAACCGAGTAATATAGGCACATATTGAAGGAAATCCATCCTCACCTTAGCCGATTACTTAACTCCGGAAACAATGACCGGTCCGACGCCGGCTCCTCGGGAAACTACCCGATATCCAACCTATACCACAAATCAATATACACTCACATAAATGCACATAATCGGTATACTATGATGCCCAAACTGCGAAATAATCCCATCCCGATTATATATCCTTTATTATCATCTTTTATCGAAAATAATTTACCGTACGTATTTCCGAATATAATTTCGGTACCATACTTTAATTAAAACCCCTTTCAAAATATTTTCATAAAATAACTATAATTTCCAAAATAATAATCATCATAATTTTTCCAGAAAATAACAACGTATTTATAATTTTCAGAAAATATTTATATAGTATTTATCTTTTTCAATATATATAGTAACAATATTTTCCAACACAAAATATAATTAACTTTATTTTCCAAAATACATATTATAATTTCCACAAGCTTAATTTTTCCAGGCAAAATAATATATGTATTAAATTTCCAGAAATTAATTTCAAGGTACATTTATATTTTTTTTTCCAATTTGATAATAGTTTCCAAAACAAAACTTAATTATTTATCAAAGTAAATATGTTTATATTTTAATAAAAATACCAGAGTTAAATTAGCCATAATTTTATCAGAATAAATATATATTTTTTTCTCAAAATTAATTACCAGAAAATAATTATATATATGTATATATAGTTTTTTTTTTAAATTAATCGGGCTGGGGCATGAATAGTGCAGCCCAGACCCAACCCAAGGTCAGGCCCAGCACCACTCAGCCCAACCCAGCAGCAGACCCAACAACACTATTCGCGACCCGTTTCGCGGAAACGGATCCTCACCAATTCCGGGTCTGACCTCCGGGTAGAGCAGCAGCGCAGCGACGGCGAGGCGCGAGGAAGGACGCGAGCACAACTGCAGCTGCTGTGGACGATGGCGACTCCGTGGGCAGTGGAAACTCGGCGCGGCGACGTCGGCGTGAGGCGGCAGATGGGGTTGAAGCAGATCCGCCGGGTCTGCGTCGGGTCATCGGCGCGTCGCGGATCTTCAGGCGGAGGAAGACGACGGGGGGGACGGAAAAAGGTCGGCGACTCCACGGGGAAGAGGTGTATGGCGGCGGTGGCACGAGACACGGCGGGGAACGCTACCACGTGAACAGTAGCAGGGGTGCTCCGGTTGGCTACTGTTCACTCCTTCCTTTTTTTTTCTTTCATTTCTTTTCTATTTTCTGATTTTCTTTTCTTTTTCTTTTCTTTTTCTGATTTTTCCTTTGTTTTTTCTTTCTTTTTTTTTCGATTTTCATTTTCTTTTTCTCCCTCTCTCTGTTTCTTTTTTTTTCTATTTTTCAGTTTTTTTTTTCTATTTTTTTCTTTTTTTTTTCTTTCTTTTTTTTTCTCTTTT
>JAKUCV010001276.1:4500-59310 GCA_028386065.3 Turnera subulata | reverse complement strand
CACTGCCAGTGCAAACACGTAACTTTTAGAGACTGAAAATGCTATATTGTAAACCAAATGGAATCAACGGCTCCCCAATAGCCAAATAATTGAGGAAAATGATAAGGAAAGACACTCTTCAAGGAAGTTTCCAGATTTTGTTAAATCAACTCCTGGTTCACAATTTAATTTTCAAAGCAAAAACTAGGCAATAAAGTGCCAGTACGCATTGCACAAAAGCTAAACCCAATAGCATCTAAAGCCACTGCATACTCAAATGTTAAACAAAGTTGTCATGCTCCTAGCAGCTATACCAAGGAAAACTCAGCTGGACATTTCACGACCCCTAGCAATTACAACTACTCATATACTTATCATACCCAACTATTGCATTTCACAAATAATAGCATGCGCAAGGTAAACATATAAAAGTCAGCTTTCTGAGACCATGGTTCAAAATCCATACCTGCATAGCCACTTTTAGCACATTCAGACCAGCTATCATCCTTTGGCTGAGACATTTTTCCCTGTAGAACACACATGATATGAATTTGAATGAGAATTAGGGAACAACACACATACCGCAGATTTTGGTTATGTCGTTATTTACCTCTGAATTGGGAAATACAGTTTCCCCACCCTTTTGAACGTTAGACAAATACATCAGTACGGTGGCAATTCGGTGACCACCCAGAGCTAGATTAGCCTTGTCATGAAAATAATCAAAATGTGGTTCATACTTTTGACCATGCTCGTAGTGCAGTATCTGCATGGACTCCCCATTCTCTGATAACAGCAATAGTTCAAGAATGGTGAAACAAAATTCTTTCCACATACATGAACGATTCTCATGGCAACAAGCATGTACAGAACATACCTATTGGTAAGAACGTCCATGCAGAAATTCTGTTCTCGATAGCAGCAACTATTTCATCCTTCAAAGTAGAGATAGCAAGCATCAATTAAGTGTTCAAATTTCGAAAAGTAAAATGATTTTCTCCCAATAAATATGTCGCAAAACTAATTTATCACCATATAAAATTTCAAGAGAACTACGGTGTCCCGAGAACAGAAAATGGGAACTATTCAATCTTGCAGATTTTTGAGGAGAAAGCCTCAGTGCTTTTTCAACAGACTTTATAACCCATGCAAGGTTAATTCAGAAGAGGATTGGTCAGACACAACTAAGATTGTTCCTTTTTTAAGAGTTGTACAACAGCACATCCATCCCAAAAGCTGTGTAAACCTTTATCAAGTGCAGTGAGCATAAGTAGTCACAAGACTCGTGGGTGGGGGTACTTTTGCGACTATCCTCAAGAAACATGGGGAAATGATAGACAGCAATATTTGATGAAGTTTAAATTTGCTAGACTGGATTATTGCATTACTCTTCTCGAGTGTGACACTGCAAAAGATGCGGAACCTGTTATATTAAATGCCTTAAAGAGATGGGTTCAGCTCATTATTAGTGACGTTCATTGCACATCGAGAATATGGTGAATGCTTTAGCCTATGCTTACTGTTGTTCTCCACAGAAACCAACGAATCAACAATAGCTTTTCAGAACTGGCAAATGACCAGAAAAGACATTAACAGAAATCATAGCTGAGCCTTCACTAGAATGAAAAAACGTTCATCACTACAGGGCAAACAGAAAGCGCTCGCTTTGGCCTATTAAGTTCGGGCTACGAAAAATTTTATCAAGCTAAATTCAGACCTCTGGGAGCTAGTTAAATCCATAATAGATCTGAATTAGTGGGTTCCCCTATATTGACTGATCTTGTTAGCCTTGGTATTCTTGGCATCAAAACCAAAAACTTGCAATCCTTTATTGCAGATGAGAAACAGCCACAAAACACTCAAGAAAGCTTACACATCATCAAAAATTCACCATAAGCCACTAAAATCAACAAACAGAATCCTATAAAGAGAAGCAATTGCTCACACACCTGAGCTTTCTGAAGGAACATGCCAGAACTCGTCCTTACTTCGCTCTCTATACTCTTCCCGGATTCATTATCGGCCACCATCGATTTCTCAAGCTTATCCTTCGCCTGCTCCCGCAAAACCAACACAGAATCAGAAGCCAAAAACAATGCAAACAACGCAACAATTCACAAAATAGCTATGAATCATAACACCCATAAACGTCATGATCAAACAGATAAATTGCATTCATCAGTTGATAACACTAACCAGATCGACAAGATGATCACACTCTTCATCTGACAAAAATCCTTTATAAAGAAAAGCCCTGTCAAGATACACAATATCAATCCACTGAAGCATTTCAAGGAGAAAAAAAAAAAGGAAAGAAAAGGCACTAAATCGATAAAGGAAACTGGGAAAGCTAAAATACGAGCTTTTAGAGATAGAGACTTTACCTGGGATGCCAAGAGAGCTGAGTGACCCGGGTTGGATCAAATGCATTGGCCGAGACACCTCTCTTTAACCTCAAGACCGGTTCTTGCCTTAAAAAATACGCAACAAACAAATTCATACTTTGCACAAAACAAACGCATAAAATCACATTGAACATAGCAGGAAGAAGTTGAGATAGAGGAGTACATTTTCTGGACGGAGAGCGATCGGGAGAGATGGATTTTGGAAAGGGAAAACGGAGGGAAAAGGAGCAGGAAACACAAAGAAAGCGAGAGAATGTAATGGAATTCCATTCCTGTTTGTTTGCTTCGTTTTCTTTCCCTCTGCAATCTGGGTTTCAACGTGACTATCTAGGGAAGAAGAAGAATGAGAAGGAGGAGGAGAATGGAAGAGAAAAAGTGGGCAAGTTTCGGTTTTTATTTTTCTTTGACGATGTGTGTGGTTGCTTTGCTCTGTTAATGGAGGTTTGGCAGACTTTGGGGTCGTCTCTTTAATTTCCGCTTTTAAGACAGAACATTTAATGGGGCGCCCACTGGATTTGCTTTCGTTTTGTTGGCTTGTGTGATGGTCAAAATGATCCAGAAGGATCATAGAATTTGGGTTTTGTATATTGGTTTGTTTTTATTTGCTTCGCATGTGGAAAATAATATAAAAAGGCTTTTCAGGTGTATATATTTTGTGTGTTTTGCTTGGAAGTTGGAACTAATATTAGCAAAATGAGTCAAACACACAGAATAATTCTGCGCAGACACAGATATGAATATGATAACCAAAAGGCAACGATGTATTTTTTAAAGAAATTCTATCACATAATAATATGCATATAGCTTTACTCTTGTATGGGGGAGGAATAAGAATGTGGGGATCATACGTTTCGAATAAAAAATAAAGAAGAAGAAGAGAAGGTGCGAATCAATGACTAGGCATGAAAATGAGGAAAAAAAAAAATGACTAGGCATGATTGAAAATGACAAACAAGGAGACGACAGTGATGCAATTGTGATTGGTTTTGACGTGGGGGTCATTATCCTCTCCCTAAAAGGTCAACCTAGTGGGGTTTGTAGCATCCCTATATATATATATGGCCCAAGACCTTCCCTTTCCTTTTCGATGTGGGATTCTGTCACATTCTCCCCCACCGAATCCGACGACGCCCTCGTCGTCGACCGGGCACCCTGCCTATTCCGTCCCCACGGAGCGCTTGGCATAACATCGGAGTTGGGTCGGCTCCGCTACCACTTGTCACGGGGTCATTACCCTCTCCCCAAAAAATCAACCTAGTCCGGTGCTGCTACCTTCCCCTTCTTTTTCGATGTGGGATTCTGTGTGGATTTTGTTTCTGGAATTATATAATTTGGTATATGCATTCAGTTTTGTTTCCCCCTCACAATCAATCATTGGACTTGCTTTTCACCCAAAAAAAAGAAAAATCATTGGACTTGCCGTGTTGGCATTTATCTATAGGGGTATTAAGCAATGAACTCTTTGAACTGATGTATTGTCTCCAGGAATATTCGTAAAATTCTTCACCGCCGCAGCTAAACATTCATTGGCGATGTTTTTGGTGGGCTTACCAGCATTTCCTTTGATTAAGTTGCTTTTTTTAATCAAGAATTTGATCTAAGATTCCAATGCCAAATGGAAATAAAGAAATTTGCGGACTTTCAGCCAAGTTATGAGCACTGTGGTTCTGTTATCTTGGATACTTCTGCTGATATTCAGTGTCGATTTGCAAGATTTGAAGACCGGAACCTTATTCCATAAATCTATTTTCTTGTCAATGCTTGGGATTTATTGCTCTCTGTCTTGGTTCTTTATATTACTAGTTTACTACTTTGAGCTCTCTCTCTCTCTTTTTTACAGCTGATTTGGGTGGAAATATTTTGGAGCTAGAGGAGTTTAAATCAGGCTTAATCTTCCAATTTAAACTGTCTTTTGCCAATAATGTGGTTTTCATAGGCTTCTTTTCAATGCTATTGGCTTTGATCTCACTAAAGAATCGGACGGAGAAATTCTATACTTTTCAGTGTACCATGTCAAATCAAATAAGATATCCTGGAATTAAGTTTTGAAGTATCTGGGAATTTTAAACCCCAACGATATGGATTCGCATTTGCTTGCCAATATAACATCCAGATAAAAAATTTAAGATTTAGATTCTGAAAAAAAAAATCTGCGAAGATAAACATGATAACTTTTTGAACCAGATAAATAGATTAACTTCAAATAAAGTTTTTTGAAATATTTGGTGGCCAAAAAACCCCCAATGCTCGTTCATTTTTGTCTTTGTTGTGACTTATAAGATCAGATTCTCTGTCTTTGTGGAGTGACATGATAAAGATAAATGTATTTATATTTTGTCACTCCAAGGGATCTATACTTTCTTTTTGTCAAACTACACTTACGATATATTTTTTTTTTTTTTGAGGAATCATGCTCATTGAGTTGCAATCTGTTCTTAAGATTTCTTTTCTATTCCAACAACAACAAAAAAAAAAAAGGATCTCTTTCCTATTGTAGGAGAGATCAGAGATGTGTCATTTTTTCATTCTTAATTTCCCACTTTCCTCCATAACAGTAATAATAATAAGGAATGCACATCGTTTGGTCACAATGATAATATTACTTACCATCCATTCAAAAGTACACAAAACAAAGGTGGGGCTTGAATTAAAAACAATGATAATATTACTTACCATCCTCCACCAACAACATACACGGATACAACCCCTTCCCCGTCTGAACCTCCCCCGGCTCTACCTACACTTCAAGATTTCCTAGGGGAAGGGACAATCAAACGACCCAGGAACAAGCCTTCTGCCCGCATCCCAAAGCAATCCACCAAAAAAGCTCAACCCCTGAAAATCTCGAAGCTTATAGCCAAGGAAACCCCAAAGAGACAATCCCTTCAAGATGTTTCTAATTCAAGCACCTACCCGTCTACATCCGCAGATGTCCCAAATCCCAGTAGACCTGTTACCCCCTCAGTTCTCTCCCCTGTCATTTACCCCGCCATCTCTAGTAACTTCAATCATCCAGCCCCCGCCCGACCCCGCAGAAACCAAAACCACACAGCAGTCGTCCTTACAGAAGACTGCCATCGCATGATCTTCTCCCCTGATGCATCCAGCTCCGGTATGAACATGATTCGGCCGCCGGATACTTCTCAGCCTCGCTGATCAGTCATGGCCTTGTTTTTGTACCTTCGGTTTTTGCCACGTTTTTCCAGCAATCCATATTGTTTTATTTCTGTCCATTTGTCTGGGAATCGGATCCCTCCTCATGTATTGATGTACTATGTTTGACATGCCTCTTGTATAAGATAGAAGTCGACCTGAGCTACCGACTTCTAATCATGTACTAAGCTCACGTATATTTCTTAATATACTTCCCGGTTTCGACCAAAAAAAAGTACACAAAACAAAATAACAAGATTCACAATCCATTCCTACAGAACATCATGTAATCAATCATATCTTAAAATAAAAACAAGCTCGAGCACTTCACGGGTGCCACTATACGTTCTACCCCAAACAATATCCAGAAAAAAGGGGATGCTTTACACATTTACATCACTGTTGGCCAATAAAAGAAACGGTACTGCTCATATTCTTCCTCCACGCAATATCCCCTCTCTCTTTCTCTGCGTCACTTACTGGGCATTCTCTAAAGGCCTGACATGAATCCACTTGGTTGCAGACCACTTCTCACCCTTAATAACCGGGCAGCTCCCATGCACACTCTTCGGGTCAGCAGTCGCATTGGGATGAAGACTGAAGAACAATAATGCATCACCTTTTTCGGGTTTCACTACAAAAGTATATATAGTAGCACAGTATTGTTTGATTACAAGATCATGATAACTAGAATAATACAGTCAGAGAATCAATTGCATGAAAAAAATATGAAATCAACTCAAAGTGATCATAAGTCATAACATCTTACCAGCAAATCCCGTCTTGGCACAATCAGACCAGTTATCATCCATTCCCTCCTGAGATGTTTTAGCCTGTAAAAGAAAACCCATTTCCCTTTTTTGTCAATGGCATGAGACCAATTGATAAAAATTTGTTCTTTAATTATTAGTATTGTATCTAATTATTACCATTGATTCTGGAAACACCGTTTCACCTCCTTCATCAACATAAGACAAGTACATTAGAACTGTAGCTATCCGCTGGCCTCCCCAATTTGTATTGAACTCGTCAAGGAAATAATCAACATGTGGTTCATATTTTTGACCCTTCTCATACCTCAGTACTTGGATCATCTCCCCATTTTCTGACCAAAAAGAGAGAAGGGTAATTAAAACATTTCTTTTATGCTCATGACTTGTATGATAAAGAGTATCAGTACTGAAATTAACAACAAAGCGTCATGGATATATGATCATGATTTGTATATGGTATGTACCTTCTGGGATCAAAGTCCACGCAGCAATTCTGGCCTCTATGTTAGCAATTATTTCATCCTTCACAGTTAGGTGAAAAAGAAAACTTTTAGCAATTGACAAAAAAAAAAAAAATCAATCTTTTAATTAGTTTTTGAGGTTTATAAATTAAGTAGTTTATGTGTTTAAAAGAAACTAATCGCTATAAAATTATACATGCTCAGAAATGACTTTCCACAAACCTGGCCTCTGCCAAGAAACATGCCGGTACTTGTTCTGTCTTCGCTCTGTACGGACGCACCTGTTGCTTCATCAACTACCATTGAAATTTGGAGCTCATTTCCAGCCTATGCACATAATATTGTTAGAAGTGAATAAATAAATGGGTATAATAGGTTTGGCTAAGCAGTTAACAGATTGATATATGGCTAGATGGTGTGCAATATCTAACCAAAGTAGTTACTAGGTAAGGGAAGACGCTACCAGATTAATTAGATGATCACATTCCTCCTCTGAAAGAAATCCCTTGTAAACGAAAATCCTAATTAAAAAATCATAAAACAGCAAGATATCATTATTGACAGCTAAATCACTCACAGTTCCTTGGTTGGGCAAGAAATGAGAAAGCTGAGATTTGAAAAAAAAAAAAAAAAAGAGAAAGCAAAAGTGAAAAGCAACATGTCTCTGATCTACCTGGGTTGCCAAGAGAGCAGACTAACCCTAGTTGGATCAAACGCATTTGATAATAATACACTACGTTTCAATTCCAGCACCGATCCTCCCCTTTAAAAGAAAACAAAATTAGAGACTGATATGTAAATGGAAACAGTATATCAAAAATATGTTCTTGTTTGTACTAATCAATTCTTCATTTGATTGACATAAAGAGATTAGGTAAACAGTATATATATATATAAAAAAAGATGTACGTATATATAGAAGAGAGATGGGTACATGTTTTGGGAAGAAATGGAGAGATGACGGGAAAAAATTAAGAAACAAAAAGGAAGCAATATGAAGTATCTGGGTTCCATTAAAGATTATTTGACCCTTCGCTTCTGTTTTATGTTCTAAAGTAAAGTCTCTGCATGAAACTTCGTGATCATGAGAAGAAAACAAAAATAAGTGGCTGGTTATGTTTGGGATGTTTTTCTTTTTTTTTTTTCTTTCTGGTGCTGTGCTGGTCATGAGATGTCTCTTATATTTTTCCCTTCACCAATGCATAATAATAGAGATCGATGCATCCTTCACTGGGTTTGGTAGGTTTGGTTTAGTTTAATGAAGGATATGTTTCATTGTTTTGCAAAGCTTTACATGTTCTCTAATTTTTGACTCCGAATCTGGCGCTATGTGAAGCTGTCTAAGAAAAAGGAGTGACGAAAACGATTTACTTACCAAAATGGTAAAATGAAGGAGATTTTCTTTTTCTTTGGGGGAAGTATGTGTAATTTCATTAGAAATTTTTTTCTTATCAAAATACATCATTTCATTTCACATAGGCCATGTTTGGGCCTTGCAATTCCATTAACCGAGTATCATATACTACTGAAGGGGCCTTTGAAAAAAAGTAGACCCAACTTGTATTGGTATGCAACAGTTAGCTAGTTTGTCTGCACATTAGTTAGCCATTCTATTAAAGAAACTACAATAGTGTCTGACAAAGGGATTCTTACCCTAATATTCTATAATCAAACAAAAAAAAAAAACAAGTGACCATGACTGACGAGACTACCCCATCACCCATGGGTGGAGATTCAGACCACCGGGAAGCAGATCGAAGCAACAAGAAGCACAAGAGGAAGGATCCAGAGAGTTGCTCTGGAGAGATCCAGAGAGTTGCTCTGGAGAGGTCCAGGACGCTACCACGGAAACACCACCCATCTCCTATAGCTGGTACTGTAGAAGAAGATCTGGAGGCTAAGTGGGAGGAAGAAGAACCCGCAGAGGCCGAGGAAGGAGATATTGTGATTGTGGAAGACGAAAAGGGACCTCGAATGGAGCTCAGTGCAGCCTTTAAGTCCCGCTTGAGAAAACCGTGGGAAAATGCAGCAATTGTGAAGCTAATTGGGAAAACTATTGGTTACAGAGTACTGAAGATGAAGATCCAGCAACTTGGAAGCCTCAAAGTCCATTCCGGCTAATCGACATCGAGAACAACTTCTTTATTGTTCGTTTTATGGAGAAGGCATATTTATTTCATGCTATTCTGGATGGACCTTGGACAATTTTCGGCCACGCGCTATCCGTGCAACCATGGTCGGCCGATTTCAGAGCTGATGCAGGTTCAGTTGATAGAGCCATGGTGTGGGTGAGGTTCCCTGGGGTTCCGGGTGGACTGGTACCATCCTGAATTACTTCATGGCTTAGGGAACATGGTCGGGAAGACAGTCAAAGTGGACGAACACACCTTAAAGTCTGAAAGAGGTCAGTTTGCAAAAGTTGTCGTCTCGGTGGATCTTACTAAGCCTTTGGAAGGAATGGTAAGAGTAGAAGATGAGTCCTTTAAAGTGATCTATGAGGGTCTACCTCATATTTGCTTCAGTTGTGGTAAATCAGGTCATTCACAAGAGGATTGTACAAGTGAGACATCCACCATGCTCACTCATGATCCCTCTAGTCCTGCCTCTTCAGAGGTAGCACAACCCGTGGGCACCGCCGAGACAAGGTCCCCAGCTCCTTCAGCCAGGAAACCAGTAGTGGGCGAATGGATGGTTGTCCCACCGAGGATTCGAAGGCCACCCCGTTATGGGACATCAGCTTCAATTCCAGGTAACCCCAATAACTCACAAAATCTATCTCCAGTCAATAGGTTTGCACCCCTAGCAAACCAAACTGTGTCAGACCAACACGCCCAAGACCAACCTGCACAAATACACCAAGAAACCCACACTACCCAAATTAACTTTTAGCACATGCTCTTCAATGCCCAATCTGCGAAAGCTGCGAAACAACAAGCCCAAAAAACCAAAGCAGCCTAGAAGAAATCACTAATGGCTCAGAAGGCCCAAACTTCATCTTCCCGTTTCCCCTTGAAAGAAGTCACCAATCATGCTCTAAAGGCCAACCCAGACACACCTTTGACCAGTACCAAACAAAACCCACCAATTTTCACAAAGGCAAGACCTAAAACAGACAAACCACAACCTCGTCCTTCCTCATCTCGCAATTCAGGACAACACACTGTCACCTCCTTCACAGAGGCTGACCAAAAACCATTGTCCCCCAAAAATACACCCCGCCTAATACAACCTCTGGAACTCGGACCGCCACTCCAAAGCCAGAGATTCCCCAATAATTGCAATCTCAAACTCACAATACCAATAAGCTAGCCAAACCCCCTGACCCTCATCCCCAAATTATTCCAACTTTAACCGAGTTGAGCCCGGATGCCATGGATGCTGATGCTGGCCCAAGTGGTGAAGAGAGTACCAACGACTCAGAGGACATGGAGACCTGTGGAGAGGTTGTGATGGAAGATGTGGAGATGAAGTTGGGAGATACTCCCAGGATTAACCCTCGGATGACTCAGTCCTAGTGTAGGTTGGAGCACCACTTTCTTTAAATAAAAATTATTTTTATGTTATCAATCCTTTCGTGGAACTGCCAAGGGGCAGCCAAGAAAGAGTTTGTCAGAATGTTGAGAGAGATGAAGAATAGATTTCGGCCAGTGATCTCGATCATTCTGGAACCCAGGATTAGTGGAAGATTGGCGGCGACAATTATTAGGAGGATTGGACTCCCCAATTCACATAGAGCCGATGCTCGGGGTTTTGCTGGTGGGGTTTGGACTTTGTGGGATGAAAACGTTGTCTCTGTGACTATCCTCCATAGTCATCCACAATTTGTCCACCTGAGAGCAAGTGTAGATAATACCTCCTTTCTGATCACGGCAATTTATGCATGCCCGCAGGAGAAGTGGAGAAAGTATTTGTGGGAAATTTGGAGGCGTTGAGCGCGGATATTACGGACCCCTGGGTGCTATTAGGGGACTTCAATGCTGTTCTTAAAGGGTAGGAGAAGTTAAACTGTTATAAACAAACTGGTACGGGAGATAGATTATTTCAGTTGTGTGTTGATAACTGCCAGCTCTTTGATCTCAACTATACAGGCTCACGTTTCACTTTCTCTAGAGGGGGTTATTTTGCAAGATTAGACATGGGCCTATGTAACGATGTCTGGCTACGAGAATTTCCAAATTCCTCGGTAAAACATCTCCCACGGGTCTGCTCTGATCACTGGCCCATTCTATTGAGACTCAAAGGACCATTCGATGCAAAAAGAGGACAGAAGGAATTCAGATTCCAGGCAGCTTGGACCCTCCATCCAGAATTCAAGAACCTTGTGAAGAACTCATGGACTCCTGCGGGGGACTATGAGGCAGTGAAGACTGGGTTCGTGGATGCGGTCAGGCAGTGGAACTTGGAGGTATGGCAATATCAAATCCAAGAAAAAAACGCTTACTAGCTCGCCTGGTTGGACCAAGCACCACTGTGTTGATAAAGCAAGCCTTTCAAGGGGAGAAGTGGGATAGGAAATTTAATGAAACCACCATCACCCTCATCCCAAAAGTACCGAGACCAGAAACAATTCAACAATTTAGACCAATTGGTCTATGCAACGTGGCATACAAAATCCTAGCCAAGACTCTGATGAATAGGCTAAAACCACTCTTGTCACAGTTGGTGGCACCAAACCAATGTAGCTTTGTGCTCGGCCGACAAATTACTGATAATATAGTCTTGGTACAGGAAGTGGCACACACAATGCGAAGGAAAAAAGGTGAATCGGGCTTCATGGCTATCAAAGTCGACTTAGAAAAAGCCTACGATAGGCTGAGTTGGCAGTTCATCCGCGATACCTTGGAAGATATCAAGTTCCCGCACTTGTTTGTGGATGCAATAATGAGATGTGTGACCTCCCCTACACTTCGTGTCAATTGGAATGGTAAGTGTTCAGAGTACTTCAACCCAAGTAGAGGGATAAGGCAAGGAGATCCACTATCTCCTTACCTCTTTGTGCTTTGTATGGAAAGACTAGGCCATTTAATCCAAGCTTCAGTGAACCAAGGGAGGTGGAAGCCCATCACACTAAGCCAAGGAGGGCCTGAATTGTCGCATGTTTTCTTTGCGGATGATTTGGTTCTCTTTGCGCAAGCTAACATGGAACAGGTACAAGTAATATCTGAATGTCTCGACATTTTCTGTGGCTGGTCTAATAAAAAAGTCAGTAAGGCAAAGACAAGGATGTTTGTGTCCCCCAACTTCTCTCGAAAATCAGCAAAGGCTATCAGCAGGGCATTCGACTTTAAATTGACTAGTGATTTGGAGAGGTACTTGGGCGTCCCAGTGATACACGGACGAGTAACTAAGAAGACCTTTTCTCACTTAGTAGAGAATGTCCAGCAAAGACTTAACGGTTGGCAAGCCACACATTTGTCCATGGCGGGGAGAATTACTCTCACCAAGACTGTGATTTCCACTTTGCCCACCTACACCATGCAGTCTTGTAGGATCCCACGGGGAATCAGTGATCAGATTGACAAGCTCGCTAGAAACTTTATTTGGGGGGGCTCCGTCACTCAAAGGAAAGCCCATCTTATTAACTGGCAGCAGCTGTGCACGCCCAAGGAAAGTGGAGGTATCGGGGTGCGTCCAATGAGGCAAATTAACGATGCGTTGATTTTAAAAATGGCTTGGAGGCTGGTTACTTCTCCTAACGACTTGTGGGCAAGGGTTCTCAAAGCTAAGTACATCAGATCTGAGGACCCTCTCCCTCAGGAAGTGGAAAAGCGCTGTGGCTCCAATCTTTGGCTAGCCATTTGCCGTGTATGGCCGGAGTTCTTGGCACTGGTCGGTTGGAACATTGGAAATGGGAGGCAAACCAGATTTTGGCAAGACGTGAGGTTGGATCAGGGAATTATATTGGCTGACCTCGCAACACGTCTCATTCCTTCTAGATTGCTTGAGTGCACAGTGGCAGATATGGTCCAAGAAGATGGCCAATAGAGATGGAATATTATTCTACTATTTTTATCAAGGGAGGACGCCTTTAGATTTTGGGCAGTCATACCACCTACATCGGATGAGGAGGATGAGCTAAAATGGTTTCCTGAAGTGCGTGGTTCCTTCACTACAGCCTCTGCCTTTCAAAGTATAGCCGGGGAACTACCACATCCAAATAGACTGTGGAGTAGAGTGTGGCGATGGAAGGGGCCATTAAGAGTTTGCTCTTTCTTTGGCTACTTGGTAATGATAAGCTCTTAACAAATAAGTTGAGAGCAACCAGACACATGTCCAACAACCCCCTTTGCCCAAGATGTGGAGGAGAAGAAGAAGACTGCCTGCATGTAGCCCGAGGTTGTTTTTATGCTAAAGATGTGTGGGCCTCTCTGATGAGAAATGGAGAATGCACGATGGAATTTTTTGAGGACGGGCTGGAACAGTGGCTATTTTCCAACCTTAACCCGGATGCATCGAGATTTGGGAGAAAGAATTGGTGTACTATCTTTGCAGCAACTTGTTGGAAGCTTTGGGCGTGGATGAACAAGATGGTTTTTGAAGAGGAGGAGCTGGAAAGCAACCATCCTGTGAGGGCTGTGTTTTCTTGTGCCGCTGAATTTGACCATGCATGGGAACTTCTGAACAAAACCCGCACCTGCAACACAGCAATCCCTGCATCTGTTGATTTTTGGCACCCTCCACCCCTCGGCTGGTGTAAGATGAACATTGATGGAGTAGTTAGGGGCTTGTGTGGGGAAGCCACGGCTGCAGGCGTATTACGAGATTGCAACGGTAATTGGTTGGGTGGTTTCGGGCTGAAACTGGGACGCTGCACCGCAATCAAGGCCAAGCTCTAGGGGATCCTAATCGGGTTGAGAAATGCATGGAGTAGAGGGGTGTCCCATCTGGTTTTGGAATCAGACTCAGCTGCTGCAGTGAATTGGGTGAACTCACGTAAACCAGGGGCTGCAGCAAAGGACAGTATTATCAAGGAAATCTGGAATTTGCTTGATCAAGATTGGGTTGTTGTTATTTCTTTTGCATATAAGGAGACGAATCTTTGTGCCCACAGCTTAGCTAACCTAGCCTTTGTCTTCCAGCTGGGTTATACATGTGTACAGGAGCCACCTGATATAATTAGCAATATTCTTTTGACAGACTCATGTAATCGGAGGGCTGATCCTCCTGAATCTCTGTAATTGTTTTTGGTTTATAATATAGAGCTTCCATTCCCATCAAAAAAAAAAGAAACTACAATAGTTGCAATAGTAACAATCCCATCAAGTTTTGCAACCATAGAATCCACCTCTATTCCAATGAAGGAGATGTTATACTAATTAGAGTTGATGAATCTTTGGCTCTGAATCTGGAAGTTGTCATTGCAATATATGCTTTCCTATACTTTTTTGGGTTAAGAATTGCTTGATTTGTTTCCTGCTTTGACTTATATTAAGATTTTTTTTTTCCCTCTTAAAGTGTGAATTACTATAAGACGGTGCTGCAGCCTGCATATGGTGGAGGATGAATGCTACTACTCTAGAGAATACTGAGGAAAAGAACTGGCAAGAACATGTTTGTCAGTTCAGTTTTTTGTCTTTTGTTTTTTCTGGGGCAACGTTCATTCTCATCCCTAGCCATCACGACAATAGACTCAACTTGAAAAAATAAGTAGCCAAGAAAGAAGGCTATGATTAAAGTGAGAAATAAGAATGTAAATGTAAACTGATGAGAAGAAAAGGCTGTTCCCTGAAAAAGAATAAAGCAGCCCCCCCTCTTTTCTTGCTGTAAAAAGCAAGAATTTCTTCATCTGCAAGAGCGCCGCTAGGAAACAATTCAAGGAAGAAGAATCTGAAACAGTTAAAAGCAAATATACGGAACAAAAGATCAGCATGACATGGACACCTCATGACCTCATAGCCGGGTGCATCCACAACTCATCAGAAATGTTTTAACTTTTTCCAGGAGTCGTCCAACTTCAATCTCCTTTAATAAAAGTTGGTTAGAGAATAATAACTGGGTCAATGCAGATTTCGGGGCCAGCTGATTGTAGGAAGGTAGGATCTGAAAAAGGTTTGAGACCCACCAAGGACTAGTGCTTCACCTCAAGAAACTGCCATGTTAAAGCTCATAAGTCACAACTGAATGGGAAGGAAAGATAATTTAGAAAAAAGTGTGTTCATTTTTCTGGGTCCTCTTTTTGGAAGTATTTGGAAGGAATAACGTGCTTCAACTTCATGGCCTTTTTTCGAGCAATTGCTTTTAACTAGAATTTGGTTCTTCAACAATATCACTAGATGCAACAGTAAACATTTATCTATTAAAGAAGATAAATTTCACAGAGAACATGATACACAACAGCAATGTTAACTGCCCCCCAGCAGAGGTCTTGTCATTTCCCGCCAAAATTTGTTTAGAAAAATTCAAAATCCAGAAAAGGGCCTGATGTTCTATCTGAATCCGTTGCAGCCTTGTCATTTGCAGCTAAGGATGACTTGCATGTGGGGTGCAGAGAAGAAAGGTCGACTGGTTTGGGAATTTCTGGAGGACAAGTACTACGGATGAGAGCCCAGTTAACATTTTCAAAGAAAGGATGCTGTTTGATCTCTGTAGCACCTCTTTTGAAGCCTAGTCGCTTTTGCGGGTCCTTTACAAGCAGACCACGGATTAAATCCTTAGCAGCAAAACTGATGTTAGATCCTTCAGGAAATTTGAGGGGCTGGCCAACCACATTGAATAATGTCTCTCGGTTTCCACTGCCTTTGAATGGTGTCCTGCCAAGCATTAGCTCGTACAAGAAAATACCAAACGTCCACCAGTCAACAGCACTTCCATGGCCATCTCCTCTTATTATCTCAGGGGCTAGGTACTCGTGGGTACCCACGAACGACATGGAGCGGGCAGTAGTTGGTTCTGCAATGAGAACAGGACGTGAATCTGAACTCACTAAGCTTGGCTTGTCAATTTTCACCTTTGGTTTCTTGGAGTTTAGGAAACGGGGTTTAAAGCAAGATGGTTGCAAGCAAGAAGGCTGAACGCAAACGGGTAATTTGCAGGATGGGCCAATACAAGCTGGCTCAATGCAGTATGAAGATATATTGCAAGATGGCTCTGAACAGGAATGAACTAGAGTAGGACTAACACAACATCTCAAGGACAAGTCAAAATCGGAGAGCATTATATGTCCATCCTCCCTCACTAACACATTTTCTGGCTTCAAGTCCCTATACACAACACCCATCATGTGTAAATACTCAAGGGCAAGTAGCACTTCCGAAGCATAAAACCTGTAACAACAAGAGAGAATAGTTTAGAAACATATCATAATTCTGTACACTAATATGTACATTGAAATCACAGGCCGCCCGCAGGTTCATCATTTACAGACACAACAAGGCCACATGTTACAAATAATTGCAGCCCTAGTCACGAGCACTGAGCTGCATCATTTGCAGACAAAAATTCAGGACCAGAAAGTTGAACTATGCCAAAAAAAAATTGCAATAAAATTATTTCCCAGTATGAACTAGCAGAAACCTCACAACCTGCCAGTAATGCACAAATGAGAAGGCAATATACCAAATTGACCGCAAAACATACTAATCTCACAACTTGGCACTAACCTCGCGGCCTGCTCGGTAAAATGTTTGCCCGGCTGGCGCTGCCTTAGGGTGTGGAGGTCTCCACCACTGCAGAACTCCATCAACAAACAAGAAAATTTATCGGTCTCGAAATGTGAATAGAGCGTTGGCAAGAAAGGATGATCCAACAAACCCAAAATCTCTCTCTCGGTTTGGGCTCTCAACAATTTCTTTCTCCCAGCCAGCATCCCTTTATCCATCACCTTTATTGCAAACAAGCAACCCATCCCTCTCAACTCAGCCAAGTACACACTCCCTATATCACCACACCCAAGTTTCTTCAAGAGCCTAAAATGACCCAAACCCAACCCAAAGTCTCCGTCTTTAGCTTTGACACACTGTATTGCTTCCCATCTAAGATCATTCCCTTTGTGGGGTTTCGAAGGGCAAAAACTCCTAAAACTGGCCTCATTTGGGTCAAAACTCATATGACTGCTACTACTTTTCGCGCTCTCTTTAGCTTCACTTGCATTGCTTACGTTGCTACTGACACTGTTATCAGACCCAGAAACAGAGCTACTAACACTAATATCTTGAAAGCTGCAGGTGACGGACTCAGCGTCACCAGTTTCCTTCCTCTCTACCTGTTGGCTCATGTGGTCAAACTATTCGACGAAATGCGCGAGACAAAGGGTTTTTTTCCCCTCTGGATGGTGAAAAAAAAACACTACACTAGAAGAAAAAATGAGTAGTTGGGGGGGTTGGTGGTTGTGGCGGTCAAATGGGTGTCGCGGCATGACCGAGGTGGTCAAAGGGAGGGAGAGAGTGAGACGCGGGCTTAAACATGGTAGGGTTAAAAACTTACTAGTACTACCAGTATAAAACAGGGGCATTCAAATTTTGAAAAACCGTGATAACGAGGAACCCAATGTGTGTAGTAGTAAGTAAAAACTGGGTTTGTGTGTTTTATGTATGTATGTGTGTGTGTGTCTCTCTCTTACAGTGCCAGTTTTGTCTCCAAGCTGTTATGTTTCTTGGTTGTTGTTAAATAGAAAGAGAGTGAGAGAAGAGAGTCCCAGTTCACGAGGAAGACAGAAGCCTTACAGTATTTTTTTAGAATAACCAGACTTCAGCCAATACCGTTAGCCCGGTCCTTGCAAGAGAAGATATAGTATATGGGTGTGCCTTTGCATGTTTGGTTTGGGTTGGTGATTGCAAAACCAAGGATCTGGGCCGTCCATCAAAACGCGTGAGTTGAGATCTCAGATCAGAGCAACCAATTAGCGAGAGCTGATATATGGAAAGAAAGAACACAAAAATGCTGGATTCCCTTGGATATTCTTCTCTGTATAAACTAAACTAAGTATAAACTGTATCGCAGATGTGAGATTTTATAATATCTAGTGGAAGAATACATTTAACATTTGTGCACCTAAGGGTGTCGATAGGTTCTATGCACATAGTAAAAGTGGAAAACAAATTGCTGGCGACTGGAAACCTCAAAACTCCACTTTTTGGGATTCAAAATGTTTATATGTCATTAATACTTTGACAAAATTTGATATCTCTAAAAAGGGTACTAAATGTCTATAACTCTATTATTTTGTTTTATTAAAAAAATTAAAGCCTTCAATTTATGACTAGAAACTTTGATTCAAAGATTTATTTCCTTTCGTGAATAGCTGGTTAGATATTTTAACAAAGATGAATAGATAAATATAAAAGTACAATCCAAAATCCCACTTTACCATTTTTTTTATACTTTACCATTTGCCACTGCTTGTATCATGATGTATCGACCCCCTCCCTAAATAAGTAACTGTATCGTACTTGGTGGTAAATTTGTATTTTCTATAGGTGCATTTTCTTTGATGAATTCCTATAGGTCCACGTTTATTTCTTTTAAGAACGAAGCACTTAATCACTTAATCTATCTGGGTAGGAAGCATTAATGTCCATGTTTGACCGCATTATTTTTTTTCATTTGAGAGTACTGCTTTGATTGAATGAACCTAACAGAAATAGACTAGAATCGGCATGTTCTCCTGGCTCCTGTAGGAACTACTATCTTATTTTCAATATAGTGTCCCCATTTTTCAAGTAAAAGAAACCTTTAATTATGTGTTGGCAAAGCCAAGATTACTAAATTCATTTCTTTTCTTAAAAGAATAATCTCGATTTCATGAAGGAAGTACACTTATATTCAAAAATCATTTATCACGACCCCAAATGTCTCTTAGTATCTTCGGAGCTATTATTTTAAAGTACTTGCCTGTAAATAAATTGGTTTTCTTTTAGGGGTAAAGGACTGTAAATTGATGATTTTTTTATTTTGTTAATGATTTTTATTTAACAATAATATCCATTCTATGGTCTATAACTAATCATGGTTAATGCAGATGGTTTAAACTGGAATTTGTATCTGATTATATTGCAAAAACAAAGTTACCTTCCAGTATACCATGCTTATGGTTTTTTTTTATAAAAAAAAAATAATTTACAAATTGTAACTGATGCTCAAATTCAGGATCTTCAGTTCTGCAAACTGTGAAAACACTCATCGGGTTACAACTAATTACTTCAGGGTTTTTATTTTGTTAACTAATACAATATACAGTTAATATGGTACTCGCGTCGTGATTTCCCTACTCTAGAGCAAAACCGCATTGCATAATCTCTAAACTTCTGTGCAAGTGTCAACTTACAATTGTTTTCGATAAAATTTCTTGGTTCCCTTTCAAGGGAGGATAAACACAAGAAGAAAGCATCATTAAGTCATGCATCGCATAGCTCTTCCTTGTCGCTAAAGATTGATCGACATCTGTATCTTGAAGTGCAATTGAAGAATAAACATGTTGGTCCTAATCTATTTCTTTTAACTATAAGTATAATTTAACCTCCTTTCTCTATTTCACCAAATCACGTTCCCAGATGAAGCTGCATAAGTCCATTGTTGCTTTCTTTCTATTCTCTATCTGCTATACTATTTTGTTGTCAGGTAATTCAATTCCAATCTATTATCAATGCAGCTTTGTTTTGTTTCATGCATTTGGTACCTAAATGAGTAGTTAATTAGTTTTCTTAATTATGTCCCTAATGGAAATATTTTTGCAAAATTAATCCACAGGCTATGCAGTAGCACATCAAGTCACTTTTTATGTGCACAACAAATGCCCCTTCCCTATATGGCCAGCAACAGCTCCTAACACTGGCCACCCCATTATAGCCGATGGCGGATTCTATCTTCCTTGCGGTGAAACACAACGCATAATTGCTCCATGGGATTGGAATGGCCGGATTTGGGCTAGAACTGGGTGCAATTTTGCATCAAACTGGCAACCAGCCTGCGAAACCGGCGATTGCGACGGACGACTAGCCTGCAATGGACTAATAGGCACACCACCAGCAACACTCGTGCAAGTATCACTCCAGGGAGACAAAAAGAAGCCGGATTTTTACGATGTGAGCTTGGTTGATGGATATAACCTGCCCGTCTCGGTCACCAACAGGCAAATGTCAACGAAATGTACCATCGGGGGATGCTCGAAAGATTTGAAGAGTTCATGCCCTATTGAGCTTCAAGTTGTTAACAAGAATGGAGAAGTTGTGGCGTGTAAAAGCGCTTGCTTGGCTTTCAATCTGGACTCGTTTTGCTGCAGGAACGAGTATGGTACACCCGAGAAATGCAAGCCAAATGTGTACTCAAGGATGTTCAAGGATGCCTGCCCCAGTTACTATAGCTATGCCTTTGATTCGCCCCCTCCCTTAGTGAATTGTGTTTCGAAAGAGTATGTAATAACCTTCTGTCCCTCGTCGTGGGGCAGTGAAGAACACACCTCCTCATTGTAGATCGCATGCTTCATAGAGCAAATTTAAGGATTGCTTAGAAATAAAACCGAGTTGGGTGATGATTTGTTAACCATGTCTTATTGTAAATAATCAATCAATACTTTGCTTGATGTTGTCCTTATCATTATGTCACAAATCTGAGCCACTTCGGCCCAATTAAAGGACGTATAAGCCCAAAGGCTATAACACGAAATGGGTCGCGGCTGCGGCCCACTAAAGCTCGACTGACACAATCCACCACGATAGTCTGGGACGAACCCTAGAACATTATTTAGGGTTTTTGGCCTTTTCGCCGCTATAAATACATCCTCTTAACCTCAACGCAACAGCAGCTGTTCGATGAAGGCGAGTTCTCGCAGATGTGATGATTATCTTCTCCTCTTCCGCTTCAAAGTCTTTTTTTTTTTTTTCACTATCTTCTTTTCCACTCTCTTTTTCCCCATGCTCTTGAATTACTTTCGTTTTCTAATCTCCTTTTTTTTTGGTTTATGTTTGAGATTTGTTTGGGTAAATCAGGTGATGAGGATAAATACTGCAACAAGATGATGGATTTAGATCCATGATTACTTGTATTTAAGTCTCTGATGATTTTCATTATACTTTTGTGTTTCTCCTTTTTTTCGCTCAGTTAGTCTTGTGTTGTGTTTATATTGATTTTTTTTTTGGAGATATGATGAGTAAACATATTGGTCCGTGTTTCTGATTTAACCGTGACTGATAAACCCAATTTTAGCACAATCTCTGATCTCTCTCAGGAAATTACCTTTATTATTTTTCCCTTTTATGATATATTTTTTGTTTGAATAATTTTCTTCAAACTGCTTAGTGTTTTTGGCTCTGTGATTATATGCCCTGATATGGGCAGTATACGCTATTCCGAAGCTTTAGTATGAGCAGAAAACTTGCATTTATGAGAGCTGTGATTGCTTTCAAGTTTAGTGTGTCTTTCCAATTTTGTTTCGTTTTTTTGTGTTCCAGTTTTGAAAACTTACGTTCCTTCGACTTCTGCAGTGATGAATCTATGAAAAATTTCACATGTCAGACTTCAGAGATTTTAAATCGATGAGAAGATATTCATATTTTCTGAGCAGAAGTAGTTCCCGAAGTTAATTGATTTATTGAAAAATGTCTTTTTCCTGTCCGAAAGTGAACAGAAACGATGTGCTAATGTCGAGCTTGGTTTTGGCACTGACGAATTAAATCTTTCTGCTGCTTATAATTGTGCTGTGCTGCCACAGGGTGAAACTTAGACACAGAATGAATTGATTTGGTTAAATGATGGCCTGATGCTGTGATCCTCTTTTGCTTTTCAACCAAAGCAACTTAAGGCTTTAGATAGATTCTTGACCAGAGCAATGGATTGATATTTTGGACTGTTTTTTCCCCGTAGTCTATCAACAACAAAAAGACCCTATGTACATCTTGTGGGTTCATACAGCCATCTTCTTGGGCCTTTGGCCCAGCAGTTTATGGGCCTCTGGGACACAGAATTACCCTAAATCACCATACACCGAACTGGTGTTGATCTCTACTGTCGGAACATGTCGGTTATGGATTTCAGGAACCGGAACTTTCAACATGTTTTTTGGTCAAATTTTTTTTTACTGGTGGAATTTTACAGTTCACGATTAGTTTATGGCATCATAAATTTTCCGCTTTGATCAAACAAAAATATAATTAACGATAACTCTTTCAACGACAAGATATCAACATTTTTTTGACTTATCTTAACGAAAGGGGAAGATGCTGAACAACAAAGTTTGATTTTGGAAAGACTATCATGACCAATGGGAACGTAATCCACCGACTGAGCCCTACCCGTAACTCTATATAAAATGAGTCACGCAGGAAACAATTATAATCTATCCGTTTATGAGGAGTTGTGGCATTTTGCATGGATTAGAAGGGACGAACGACGACCAAGTGAACATGGTAGGTTCACTCGGAAAACCTGTGGGGGCGTCGAATTTTGGAATTTTCGTTGCTACTTCATGGACTCGTACAGGGGATTAATTACTCATTAAGCGACAAAAGATGAAAGGCATGAGCTAGTATATGTCAGCATGTCTTCCAACAGTGGTGAGGTTTAGAGGGACGAATAACCTTAAAGGAATAAAATTGTGTATTTTTAGAGGTTGGGAAGTCATATCCGCGTGAAAACAGGAAAATTATAAGAGTCTCGTAAAAAAAATTAGGAAGGATCCTTCCATTGGGCAAATGCTTTTCACTAATCACTATCTATGATGACGTCAATTGTCTTACGCCATCAGCGCCTGATGATATACGTAGTCAACTTTCACACCACACCGAGAAGTAGCCTATAAAATAAATGGGGTGGGTAGTTTTTACCCCAAATAAATAAATAAATAAATGGGGTAGTTAATTATAATGATAAGCTAATCAATTATTCTATAGTAGGAGTATATGCTAAATTACTTATGGACAGGACAAGACATTCAGCTCAAACTTTTATCCAAGGGGCATCACTGCTCATCCTGCTTTATGTGTTTAGTGATTCTTTTAGCTTTCTTATTCTGTCATTTGTGCCATTAGTGCTGGATTATACTCCCCAATACGATTCCAGCTCATTTCTGGGTTTTAATAATAGATTTTTTTTTGAACATGTGTTTTAACGACAGTGAATAGTTATAGAGCTTGACTAAGACAAAAAAGGTTCCAGACCCGGCCATCAAAGGTAATTGTCACAACTAGCTAGATATGCACCAGCCAATAATATATTTCTTGGTTAAGGCCGGTTTGTCTTTTCGTAATTACTTGATTCTACTATTAGGCAGGAGGTCAATATTGGACGCCAGAGAGCGCAGAGAGCAGCCCTCCATGCATCTTCCTGGCAGGGGCCACTGATAGCTAGTGAATCAGAGACAAGAAAAGACCAATCAAGCTTTCTGACTATTCACACGAAACAAACAATAAAGGAAATGATACTTCGTCAGGTAGATGACAAACAGTGTCACTAGTTTTCATGTTGGTCTCCTATATATGTGTGTCTCTCCCTAGCCCATACTTTCCACACTTCAAATCTTTTGGTTACAAGCTATTACTTTGCTTCTCATTTCCATAGACTCAGAATGTTAACCCCAGAGATGTGGACTCAATTTAGCTCGGCCATTACTGGCCTAATGCTTGCTTGGGTCATGTTTGAACGATACTTCCCCTACCAACTTCGCCTCTACTTGCAAAAATATACCCAGAAATTAGTAAACTACTTCAACCCTTACATCCAAATCACCTTCCATGAATTCACAGGGGAAAAATATTGGCTCAAGCGCAATGAAACCTATACCGCCATCCAAAATTACCTTAGTGCCAATTCCACCAAGAACGCCAAGAGGCTCAAGGCCAATGTTTCCAAGGACAGCCAGGCTTTGACCCTGAGTATGGATGATCATGAAGAAGTTACTGACGAGTTCAATGGAGTTAAAGTCTGGTGGGCTTCAAACAAGAAAGTGACCGAAAACAAGTCCATTTCTTTGTACCCATCTGGGGATGAACAGAGATACTTGAAGCTCACTTTCCACCGTAGAGACAGAGGTATCATTACCGACTCCTACATAGATCATGTCTTGAAAGAAGGAAAGGCTATTGAGGTGAAGAACCGGCAGAGAAAGCTGTACACCAATAATCCTAGCCAGAATTGGTATGGTTGGAAATCCACCAAGTGGAGTCATGTAGTGTTTGAGCATCCAGCTACTTTTGATACGTTGGCTATGGCGTCGAAGAAGAAAGAAGAGATCAAGAAAGACCTACTCAAGTTCAAGAACGCGAAGGCGTACTATGCTAAAGTTGGGAAAGCTTGGAAACGTGGGTATCTTCTTTACGGCCCACCAGGAACTGGTAAATCTACCATGATTGCTGCTATGGCTAACCTGTTGGATTATGATGTGTATGATCTTGAGTTGACCACGGTTAAGGACAATAGCGAGCTAAGGAAGCTGTTGATTGATACAACTGGGAAGTCTATTATTGTGATTGAGGACATTGATTGTTCGCTTGATCTTACGGGTCAGAGGAAGAAAAAGAAGGAGAAGAAGGATGATGAGGAGAAGGAAGAGGGGAAAGAAGGGGATCCTATCTCTAAGAAGAAGAAAGAAGATGAAGAAGGAAACAAGAGCGGGAGCAAGGTTACTTTGTCAGGACTTTTGAATTTTATTGATGGGATTTGGTCAGCTTGTGGGAGTGAAAGGATCATTGTGTTTACTACCAATTTTGTGGACAAACTTGATCCTGCCTTGATTAGGAGGGGGAGGATGGACAAGCATATAGAGATGTCCTATTGCTGCTTTGAAGCGTTCCAGGAGCTGGCCAAGAACTACCTGGAGATTGAGTCCCATGATCTCTATGGAAGGATTGAGCAGTTGTTGGGGGAAACTAATATGTCTCCTGCAGATGTTGCTGAAAATTTGATGCCTAAGTCGGAGGATGAAGACGAGGAAGCTTGTTTGAAGAGTTTGATTGAAGCTCTTGAAGCTTCAAAAGAGGAAGACAGAAAAAAGGCAGAGGAAGAAAAAAAGAAGGCAGAGGAAGAAGCGACCTTGAAGGTTGAGAAGGAGAAAGAGAAAAAAGAGAAAGAGGAGAAGGCAGAGAATGGCGAAACATCAACCGAGGGAGTGAAAGAGAATGGTGTTGCAAAGTCAGACAAGGAAGTGAAAGAGAATGGTGTTGCAAAATCAAACAATGAAGTGAAAGACAATGGTGTGGTAACCTCAGCCAAGGAAGTGAAGGAGAATGGAGTGGCTAGTCAGGAAGGATGAGGTTCAATGTCTGATTGATTCCTAAAACAAAATGTTAAACAGTGACCTCGTACTGGTTGATGGGCCAGTGTCATAAAATTTATGTTTTCTTTCTGTATCTACATGATGGTGGTGGAGAGCCAATAATCGCTTTTAGAGACAGGGTTTAATGATTTGCTGCTGTACTTTTCAGAAATTAGCAAAAACAATCATGATTTAGAACTTGTTTATAGAAAGTGTTGAGTTAGTGTTCTAAGCCTCTGTTATGCAGGTTAAGAGTGAATCAAATTCAAAAAGACATAATCCTGAAATTGCTAATTTCACAGCCAATGGATTATACTTGATGCGTATATAGACATATAGTTTTAAGAAATTTCTCATAATGTGGATGGGAAAGTATAGTTGTCGGCATCCAACAAACTATTTCTCGGTTCTAGTCCCACCATTGACTATATATATATATATATATATAAACTATTCTCCTTTGGAGATTTTTTTGAACTAATTGTCCAAGAAATAAAAAAAATTGAGAAAAAATAACCACTCCTAATCCTGATGTTGCACGGACAGGATCCAGTCTGTTGTGCTCATGTATTTATAGGCTCGGAAGTGTTGGGGCCAGACATGGTGTAAACGGGCCTCTCTATGTGGGTCTGCTTGGTGATGGACTCCCTGGGCCTATCCTTGAGCTTATAATGCGTGGGCGTAGTATTTTGGGCTTGTTACACCAAACTCCTACTTTGTCTGCTTGCTAATCTGTTTGAGCCTGCTTTTTCGCCCTTTACCAAAATTGCTTCTCTGGACTTTCTCTGGTCAAAATCTTGAATATGCCCGGTTTTGGCTTTTGACTCGTCTTCGGTCACTGCATAAAGCATTGATTGAAGCAGTTATAAAGCCATTGATTGAAGCCAGCAACACCACAACATATTTTGATGGACTTATTAAATTTTCTATGTTGTGATATGTAGCTTTTCCATTTCTCTGGTTGGTAAAATTTTATAAGTTGTGATGTAGCTTTCCATTTCTCTGTTTGGTAAACCAGGCTATGAATGTTATACCAGGGAATCACGGGTTATCAAAGGACCACTACTAACATCTGGTGTGATCAGATTTCTCAATCAAAGCTTTCTGGAGGAGCATAGCATCCAACTTTATCATGCATCACTTATTAAGAGAACTTTCAGTGAAGGCCTGAAATCATAATGCAAGTTAATTAACAATATGTAATAGCAATGCCTGAAACAGACCATAATGTAAATATATATTGCTGGGCTAAAACATTTAATGATCCCCTGTATCTTTTAGCACATGCTGAATCAGAAATTTCTAGCTAGGCTGAGGTCGAATCAAGAGAATTTGAAACATTATTAATGTGAATTCAATGATTAAACAAGTATATAATGATGGTACCTCAGAATTGAGAAAAGCTTCTCTGGTAGATAATTAATATCACTCCTTTCTTCTTGCTATTTACATATATGCGATATGATTAATCAGTTACATTACATACTATAACAAGTATTTCAATTTAATAAATATTTCTATTTGGATGAAAATTCTTATATAGTAATTCCACAAATATATTAAAAAGATTAGCAGAATAAAGTTAATATTCGCAAAATTCAGATTCCCTCAAGCCGAGTATGGACGTAAAATTTGGTCACCAAGTTTTTGACAACAGTAATCCAAGTAGCCTTCGGATTAACATGAAACTTGGAACTTGGTTACCAAGTTTTCAGGGTTTTAACATGATACAAAGCGAATAGTCTCACTCCTTTCATGTCGGCTTGTTATATATATATATATATATATATATGTGTGCCTTTGTAACGCAGCTAAAGCCACAGTTTCAATCTTCCACTCTTTGATTACAAGCTAGCTATATTGCCTCTCGTTCTATAGATTCACAATGTTGTTAACCGCAGAATTTTGGACTCAATTAAGCTCCGCCATTACAGGCCTAATGCTTACTTGGGTCATGTTCGAACGATACTTCCCCCCACAACTTCGCCAGCTCTTTGAAAAATATACCCAGAAATTGCTAGCCTACTTCATCCCTTTCATCCAAATCACCTTCCATGAATTCACAGGCGAACGCTACTGGCCCAAGCGCAGTGACACCTACACCGCCATCCAGAACTACCTTAGTGCCTATTCCACCCTGAAAGCCAAGAAACTCAAGGCCATTAATGTTTCTAAGAAAAGCCAGGCTTTGTCCCTATGTATGGATGATTACGAAGAAGTTACTGACGAATTCAATGGAGTTACAGTCTGGTGGGCTTCAAACAAGAAGAACACCGAAAACAGGTCCATCTCTCTGTACCCAGCTAGCGATGACCAGAGATACTTCAAGCTGACTTTCCACCGCAGAGACAGGGGTGTTATTACCACGTCCTACATTCAACATGTCCTGAGAGAAGGAAAGGATATTGAGTTAAAGAACCGGAAAAGAAAGCTTTACACTAATAATCCCAGCGAGGATTGGTGTGGGTGGAAATCCAGCAGGTGGAGCCATGTAGTGTTTGAGCATCCAGCCACGTTTGATACGTTGGCTATGCAGTCCAAGAAGAAAGAAGAGATCAAGAAAGACCTACTCAAGTTCAAGAACGGGAAGGAGTATTATGCTAAAGTCGGGAAAGCTTGGAAACGTGGGTATCTTCTCTACGGCCCGCCAGGAACTGGTAAATCTACCATGATTGCTGCTATGGCTAACTTGTTGGATTATGATGTTTATGATCTTGAGCTGACCACGGTTAAGGACAATAGCCAGCTAAGGAAGTTGTTGATTGATACAACTGGGAAGTCTATTATTGTGATTGAGGATATTGATTGCTCGCTTGATCTTACGGGTCAGAGAAAGAAAAAAGAGGATGGGGAGAAGGTGGAGGACAAAGTTGTGGATCCTATTTCTAAGATGAAAAAAGAATTTGAAGAGGCGGATAGGAGCAAGAGCAAGGTTACTTTGTCAGGGCTTTTGAATTTTATCGATGGGATTTGGTCAGCTTGTGGGGGTGAGAGGATCATTGTGTTTACTACCAATTTTGTTGACAAACTTGATCCTGCCTTGATTAGGAGGGGAAGGATGGACAAGCACATTGAGATGTCTTATTGCTGCTTTGAAGCGTTCAAGGAGCTGGCCAAGAACTACTTGGAGATTGATTCCCATGATCTCTATGGGAGGATTGAGCAGTTGCTGGGGGAAATTAACATGTCTCCTGCAGATGTTGCTGAAAATTTGTTGCCCAAGTCGGAGGATGAAAATGAAGAGTCTTGTTTGAAGAATTTGATTGCAGCTCTTGAAGCTTCAAAAGAGGAAGAAAGGAAAAAGGCAGAGGAAGAAAAAAAGAAGGCAGAGGAAGAAGCGATCTTGAAGGCTGAGAAGGAGAAGGAGAAACAAGAGAAAGAGAACAAGGCAGAGAGTGGCGTTGTTACATCAAGCAAGGAAGTGAAGGAGAATGGTGTGGCCAGTTAGGAAGAATGAAGTTCTATGTTTAGTTCATTGTCTGATTGAGTAGCAGCAACTTCAGGCAGTGTCAATTATCGCTTTAAGAATTAGGATTTTATGATTTGCAGTTGTTTATTTCACAAATTAATGCAAACAGTCATGGTTTTAGAACTTGTTTCAAAGTGTTGTTGAGTTGGTCTGCTAAGCTTTTTCTGCAGAAAAAAAAAAGAATCAAATTAAAAAGACATAATTCTGGTAATTTTACTGCCAATACTCATATTCATAATATTTAGTTCGTACTGCTGTAAAAAAAAAGAGTTATTTCATTCTGTGTTTGAAGAAATTTTTCATAATTTAGATTGGACAGGGTAAGTATTATTGTTAGCGTCCAACAAGGTAGACAAACAACGTAAAGAAACTTCACATATTTTGCAGCAACAGAGCAGGATCGACCTCAGTAGAACAGGGGATGGTTTTCAGTTCTCGAGTCAAATGTGGAGTCATGTGGTTCGTTTCTCTGTTGATGAAGCATAAAATTTGATAACTGATAGTGACTAATAGTGGTTGCAGTGATGCCACGGCAACATTGGCTTCCAGCAATGAGCTTGACAGAAAATTGACATATGAGATACCTACCCAGCAAATTACCCATAGGCTCAAAGAGAGAAACTTGATTTACTAGGACTGGAACGACAAATGCCGGGGCCTATTTGTTTGCTTTAGAATTCTACCGTATTATGGCTTTGCACCATTATTAGAATTATGTTGGCTTTATTAGTTAATCTGGATTACTGGGTGTTAATAATTCTGGTCCCATCAGTTTCCAAATTCTTAAGAGAGTAGTTGGGATGAATGCACAGGTACAGTGTGAGTTGGATATGTACTGTGAACCAGATTGTTCATAAGTGAAATGTGACTGATTTTGTGTGGAAATGTATGATCCATTCTGTTATCCAGTACAAGGCTCATGAAAATATTGTTGCAGTACACTTTCTACTCCTCATTACCTTTTCTTCTACCTCTCCACTCTTTTTTCTTCACTATTGCTGCCATATCAAGAGAAGCAGAGAAGCCATTAGTTGGTTTCTTTCCTCTAGCACTCTAAAGTGAGAGCTTGTAAACAAAAAAAACACAGAATGCAAAAGGCGAAGGAACTGGTTCTATCAAAGGCTGGATCAGGTCTTGCCGGGCTGGCATTACTTTTGGCTAGCCAACAAAGATTCTTCCTCCCTAGAATTGTGGAGAAGTTGTTCCAGAATTCATGCAACAAATTGTTGCTCTACATCTACCCTCTCATCCGAACTAGACTGCGATATTTCCCAAGGCTAAACAAGTTTGTTCAAAATTTGTGTGACAGATTGCTCGCCTTCATCGATCCATGCATCCAAATCACATTCAGAGAGTTCTCTCGTGCCTCCTATAGACGCAGCCAAGCTTATGTCCGCATCGAAGCCTACCTCAGCTCCATAGCCACCAAGCAGGCCAAGAAACTCAATGCAGAAGTTGTCAACCTCGAGAACCTTACTGTTGTCCTAACCCCGGACAAAGATGAGGAGATCACGGACATCTTTGATGGGATACCACTCACGTGGTTATCCCAGAAGAAGGAGAAGAACAACGACAGACGCTATCACCTCGCCTTTGATAGGAAATACCGCGAGTTGATAACAGGAAGTTATCTGAAGCATGTTCTGGAACAGGGGAAGGAAATCATCAGCAAAACCCGGCAGCGGAGGCTTCATACTAATGACCTCGATGGTGTTTCTGGGATGAAACTGTGGCGACATGTGGCTTTCGAGCATCCGGCAACATTCGAAACTCTTGCCATGGATCCAGGGCTGAAGGAATCGATAATGAAGGATCTAACCGCATTCTCCAATGCAAAAGAACATTATGCAAGAACTGGCAAGGCTTGGAAGCGTGGGTATCTACTCTATGGTCCTCCTGGAACTGGCAAGTCCTCGCTTGTTGCGGCCATGGCCAACTTCTTGAACTATGACATCTTCGATCTTGAGCTGACAACTGTTAGAGACAACTCGGATTTGAGGAGGCTTCTCGTTGACGTACCTAGTAAGTCCATTGTTTCCATCGAGGATATTGATTGTTCTCTCGATCTCACAGGGAAAAGAGAGACGGAGGAAGTGGTCAAAGATAAAAAGGCAGGGGATACTAAAACTAGAAGAACAGTGACGCTGTCTGGGTTGCTTAATGTTATTGATGGGATCTGGTCTGCTTGTAGGGGAGAAAGGATCATTGTTTTCACTACAAACCATGTCGACAAACTTGACCCTGCTTTGATACGAAGAGGAAGGATGGATAAGCATATTGTACTATCTTATTGCAAATTCGAGGCATTCAAGATATTGGCCCGGAATTATCTGTGTATTGATTCGCATCCACTGTTTGAGAAGATAGGCCAGTTATTGGAGGAAGTAAGTGTGACACCCGCGGATGTTGTGGAGTATTTGACACCAGCAATGGATGGAGGAGATGCAGATAATTGTTTGGGAAGTCTGATTCTGTCTCTGGAAGCTGTCAAAGAACATGCAAAGCCAAACGCATTGAAGGCATCAAATGAGAGAAGGAAAAGAAAACAACCAATGAAGACCAACAACCCACGGGCAAGAACTCAAGTGGGAATAGCTCTGGATCGGATTAGGATATATTATGTTATTAAGAAACTCTTTTATTTTTTTCGTCGAGATGTTGATTAAGAAACTCAGGGTTTGGATATTTCTGTTATATCTATGTATGCAAGTGAAGAAAAAGTTATCCATGCTCCCATTTCGCTTAAACGACCATAATTTCCATATTTCAATTTGTGCGAACCCTTGACTACTTTCAACTGACAAGAAAGATCATTGGTTCCTCCAAATTATCATCCCAAATTTCCCCCTCCAGATTTCACAAGCAATATTTCAGAAATCTAATTAAGACAATGTTATATATCTTGTCTCTTACGAGAATGAATGCAACAAAAGGACTTAACACAGTTTGAACACACATATATTATGTTCTATACATTTTTTTTTTTGGGTACAAATTATGTTCTATACATTATGAGATCTTTCCAAATTTCTTTGTTCTAGCTACTGCTGTGTACCTACGATCTCAATAGAAAAGATACTTCAGATTCGATGAAAAATTATGCCACTTAGTGGAGTTTGGTATGCCACTTCCTTTTCCCCTTACAACGTTGGTGGCAACTGGCCATACAGGTACCTTTAAATGAAGAAAACAAGAAAAAAGTGGCAATGTCTTTTAATACTATCACTTTCCTCCAACGAACACGTTTTGAGTTGGGACATATCTCCAACAACACAGATATTTAAAGCCTACGGCCATAACTGACAAAACCATGGTGCCACACTTTCTTTGCCATTTTGTTGCGAGCCAGTAAATTGTCGTTCTTTTTTTTTGTCGATACCCAGTAAATTGGTATTATGAAGAGCTTAAAACGACTATGACATCGACATTCAACTTAATTACCAACACTTTATGTGTCACACATTACGTGCCAATGCCATATGCTAGCTAACTTGCCCAATAAGATAAGCTCCCAAGTCCCAACACATGACTTGCAGTACTTGTACTTTTGGAGCTTCGAAGAAGCTAATACTTTGACATTTTAGATCAGACTTTTCAAAGCCTTCATTTGACAAAACCAATTTATGCTGCTTATATGACCACACAAACCTACCCTCTCTTCTAAACCAAAAGAGCTAACGCCCATAGAACCTTTTGTAAAAACGCCTGCAAGGCAAGAGATCGATCCAAGATGAAGGCAGGAGACGTGTTCACTCAAGTAGGATCAATAATTGCCAGTTTAATGTTTGTCTGGGCAATATTTCAACAATACTTCCCTTACCAGCTGCGAAACTATGTTGAGAAATACTCCCAGAGAGTGTTCGCCTTTGTTTACCCCTACATCCAAATCACTTTCAATGAATTCACAGGGGAGCGCCTCATGCGCAGCGAAGCATACTCTGCAATCGAGACTTACCTAAGCTCAAGTTCATCGATGCAAGCGAAGCGGCTCAAGGCCGATGTGGTCAAGAACAACCAGTCCCTTGTTCTAAGCATGGATGATTACGAAGAGGTTGCAGATGAGTTCAAAGGAGTCAAGCTATGGTGGGCTTCAGGGAAGAATATTTCCAAGTCACAGACTTTGTCTTTCTATCCAGTCACGGACGAGAAAAGGTACTACAAGCTCACCTTCCACAAGAGACACCGGCAGCTCATCATCGGGCCATACCTGAGTCATGTCCTAAAAGAAGGCAAGGCAATCAAAGTGAGGAACCGGCAGCGGAAGCTTTACACTAACAATGGCTCACACTGGAGCCATGTAGTGTTTGAGCACCCAGCAACATTCAAGACACTAGCACTGGACCCAGATAGGAAGCAGGAAATCATGGACGACCTGGTCACATTCAGTAAGGCGGAAGAGTTCTATGCAAGAATTGGGAGGGCTTGGAAGCGAGGGTATCTCCTCTATGGCCCTCCAGGGACTGGTAAGTCCACCATGATTGCAGCCATGGCCAATCTTTTGAACTACGACATTTATGATCTCGAATTAACTGCTGTGAAAGATAACACCGAGCTTAGGAAGCTATTGATTGAGACATCTAGCAAGTCAATTATCGTGATCGAGGACATTGATTGCTCTCTCGATCTGACGGGTCAGAGGGGGAAGAAAAAGGAGAAAGAGGAACAAGTGGCGGAGGAGAAGGATCAGAAGCCAAAGCCACCCAGAGAGGAAAGAGATGCCAAGAACAACCAGATTACTCTCTCTGGGCTCTTGAATTTCATTGACGGGCTTTGGTCAGCTTGTGGGGGGGAGAGACTGATCGTGTTCACGACCAATTTCGTTGAGAAACTGGATCCTGCACTGATCAGGTCGGGTCGCATGGACAAGCACATAGAACTGTCGTATTGCAGCTTCGAGGCATTTAAGGTTTTGGCTAAGAACTACCTGCTGCTGGATTCACACAAGTTGTTTCCCAGGATTAGGGAGCTGTTGGGTGAGACCAAGATGACCCCGGCGGATGTGGCGGAGCATCTGATGCCGAAGACTGCTGCTGGGGATGTTGGGGTTTGCCTGGAGAGCCTAATCCAAGGCCTGGAGTTGGCAAAAGCAGAGGCGAAGATGAAGGCGGAGCAAGAAGCCAGAGAGAAGGAATCGAGCCCTAAAGAAGAAGCAAAAGAGCAAGACAAGGAAACATTAGCGAAATGAAATGGTATGGTAGTAGTAACGTTATTAAAGATGATGATTGAAGAACTGTGAAGTGAGGGCCAAATTGATGGGAACGAAATGGGTAGCAGAAGATCATTACAACTACAACACTGGTACTATGAGTCAGGTTGTCACTAATTTTTCAGAAACTGTAATTGTTGTCATAATGAGAATTTGGCAATTTTCACTTTTGAGTTCCCGGAAACACCATCAACTCCGGTGGAGATGTGACCAAGTTTTTATTGCCATGGAACTGTTTGATAAAATGCCGCCGCAGAAACGTCATATCCATTGATCTTGGAAACATTAAGCCCAACCAAACCTACCGGCCGACTACGAATTGAATAAGTGATAAATAACCTGTCACCAGTTTACCAAAAAAAAAAAAAATAACCTGTCACCACCGTTGATAGCAGACACGTCATGCATGGAGCCTGACACGTCGTTTAAGCGGCATGTCAATGAGAGCTTTGCTTTCTCACCTTTTTTTTTTTTAAAAAAAAAAACCTAAAATGCTTTCTCGGTTTTTACTTTATCATTCTGAAAAAGGTTACCTCCAGCCAGTCCTATATTTTTACCTGCTCCGTGGAGGAGAATTGATAACGGTAAATTTCGAATGTATCCTGCGGTTTGATGGAGGAAATTTATTTTATTAGCTAAAAAAGAATATTTGACAGTGGGCCTAACCCATAGAAAGACCCGAGCAGGTTGACATTTAAGCCCAGCCTCACGCCTGCTGGAATGGGCTCGATCAAAATTTTGGTTTCTCTTTTCTCGAACCGGTAAGCGAGCTCCATTTTATTAACAAACCCGAAACTGGTCTCTGTTGCCGCCTCGGCTTCCCCTTTTCCTTCTCCAGCGATCTTTTTACTTTGGGCCTCCCAGCCATATGCGTCCTTTATGATAGGCTGGACCGTAGTTTCAAAGAAGTGGGCATTTTATCTTAAGGAACCACAGCGGGCTTGGGTCTATTAACAAACCCAAACAGATAACATATTAAGCCCAACTTCATGCCTTCTTCGCAGGGCCCACAATTTCAGATAATCAATTGTTGAGCTCCTTCCGTTAAGACATGCTTTAAAGGAGGTCAAGCTCTTAATTAATAGCATCGCCAATACTACAATGTACTACTATAAGGCTCTATTAATGAGATCCAAAGAATCCCAAAAAAGAAATAAGTTTTGGCAGTATAGGACCTGGCGGCTACACACATACTAGTATACTACTACTTATTGGAGCTGTTCATAAGTGGTCGGTGATATCTAAGTTTAAATTGGAAGTTCATAATTAACAATACTGAAATTGGAAGAGAAAGGTATAATTTTTAAAGTGATGTAAAAAAGGTGAAAAGGGGAGGCCTTGCACTGCTTCGTGGTAGCTTCAGTTGCATATATTAAGCAATGATTAAAAGGGAAAATAATGTGGAATTTATTTGTTCACAATTGCCAGTATCCCTTGTAGCTATTTCAATGATCTAAAATTTCCACGGAAACTAATCAACGCATGGTTGGCTTTCCATGTATGCATGCAATTATTGAAGTGTGCATTTCACACTCATTGCCTCGTTGCTTCACTGCATGTATCATCGTTTGTCTCTTACAGTCATAGAGCATCCATATATATAAAGTCCACGCAGGTGTGAATGTATGGGCACGTGCCACTTAATTTCAATTTTCAAACGGTGAAATCATGAATAATTAATATGCTCATGAATGAAACATTGAAACATAATTGGACAATCCTAGGAATGATAACTCTGACTACTTTTTGGCTTGTGTCCAGAAGTTTTAGGTTTGATTAGACCCAGAAGAAAATTTCAAAAGAATTAGGTTCTCATTATAGGAGGCATATATATTTGGAACTTTCTACAAGGTCAAGAGGTGTGAGCCTAATTTAATTTGACTGATATCTGGTGTTAATTTCCTTAACTGGTCAGTTTGCTAGCTAAAGTCTCCATGTTCTTTCGTCCCTATGCCATGGCAATTCCATGCAGGTTTCCTGTGGAGGCAAGTGTTTAAGTGAGGTTAAGTAGTCAACCATTTCCCATGACACAACAATATTTCAAAGTCTTTGCATTTTGGTAGGATTATTAAATTAAAGTACAACCACGTAATAATAACATAGTATTAGCAGTTGAATCCACCATTCTATTCAAATTAACCTTGTCAACAAATATGCGGATCCCAAGCACCACGGTACTCCATGAAGATTCCGAATCCCTAGCTAGTTAATTAATGTTCTTTTGTTTCATATGTCCAGTATAGTACTAGCAGGAACAGGCCCCTGCTATATAATGATTAATGAAAAGCTTTTGTTGTCTTCACTGAGCATTCTGGCTGCACTCGATGCGCAAGCGGTGGACGACGCGCGGTGATTTCTTGCCGACGAAAAGTGAAGGACTGAGTACTATAAACTAATTAAGGATCGTTATTAACCGGCCAGCGGTAAATCCAATACTCAAGGGACGTGAAAAATCATAAAAATATGTAAGAGAAACAACGAATTATATTGAAGCTCTACTATGCACGGGTAGTAAAATAAATGTGGAATAGTCCACCAATCTGTTGGTGCTGGGTTCTAACAACATGTGGAGTCCACCACTAATTGCTAGTGTAGCACTAATCAGCAGTTAGTGGAGCAGTTAGTGGAACAATAAGTGTTTTACAGATTAGTCTCTGAAGTTTTTAGTTTCTGCAAATTGGTCCCTGATGAGATGCCTATAAATAGGCTGCTCATTTGCTCTTCAAAGCATCCCAACATTCACAACAAGTGTGAATAAGAGAGTGAAAGAGAGAGTGTGGGAGAGAGAAGAAAAATTGAGAAGAAAAATTCCCTCTTAAATTGAGGAGTGACAAAATAGTAAGGAAAAATACCTTAGGGGTATTTTTGACAAAAACTTGGGAAACACCTTGTGAGACACTATTTTGGGTAGAACTCTAGGTTGATTATACCCCTAAAATTTAGGGAAGTCTCTCTTGTAAGCCCACTATTTATAGTGGAAGTTTTTCCGGTGGGATCGGGATTGTGGACGTAGCCCGGTATTTGGGTGAACCACGTTAAATACTGTGTGTCATCTATTTCTTTTTGTCCTCCACTTGTTTATTTCCTTGTGAGGTGATAGTATTTTCGCAAGATAGTGCCACTGGGCCCAACAACTGGTAGCGGAGCCTAAGGTACATCCTCTGGCTATTTGAAGTTATTGGTCGGCTAAGCCGCCTTTGTCGGGTTTATGTTGTGAATTAATATACTGCGCAAGTAAGTCCTGTCTAGGAGGCTGGGTTTTAAGTGAACCATTGTTCCTCCAGTCTTTCCTGGGGATTTATTTTGGATGATAATTCTGTCTTAGGAGATCGGCTAGGCCATCTTTCCTGGGAATTATCGAATCAGTTCAATTCACTACTTTCACTTGTACGGGCGTTATTCACCGCCAGGAATTTCCTAGATCAAGGAGATAGTCAGTCTTTGATCCAGATGGAGGGGAGGATAAACAAGATGATCACCCTTGATGGTACAAACTACCACCTATGGACAAACAAGATGAAGGATCTCCTATTCGTGACGAAGATGCATTTACCAGTGTTTGGTCTGATAAAACCTGAAGAAAAGTCAGACGAGGAGTGGGAGTTTGAACACATCCAAGTCTGCGGCTATATACGGCAATTTGTTGAGAATAATGTTTACAACCACGTTTCTGGCATTGAGCATGCTAGAACGTTGTGGGAAAAGCTCGAAGAATTATATGCCTCAAAGACAGGGAACAACAAGTTATTTTACTTGACGAAGCTGATGCAAGTAAAATACCAAGAAGGCAAAATGGTTGCAGATCACCTTAATGAGATGCAAGGGATCGTGGTCCAACTGTCTAGCATGGGCATAAAATTCGACGATGAGGTGCTTGCTCTTATGGTCTTGGCGACACTCCTAGATTCATGGGAAACCTTGAAGGTTTTAATCACAAACTCTACACCTAATGGTGTCGTGAGTATGGCAACCGTCAAAAGTGGCATTCTGAATGAAGAGATGAGACGAAGAACACAAGGCTCATCTTCTTCACAGTTAGAGGTCTTGGCTACAGTGACGAGGGAGAGAAGTCAAAACAAGGGTCAAAGCAACCGAGACAAGAGCAGGGGTAAATCCAAGAAATTTGCCAATGTTGAGTGCCATTACTGCAAGAAGAAGGGCCAAATCAAGAAATTTTGTCGACTCTTCAAGAAAGAGCAGAAGAAGAATAAAGGCAAAGATGTGAAGAAACAAGAAAGCAGTGATGATGAAGCGAATTCTCTTGGAGAATTCAATGTTGTTTTTGATGATGAAGCGAATTCTCTTGGAGAATTCAATGTTGTTTGTGATGATGATATCATCAATCTTACTATCCAGGAGACAAGCTGGGTAGTTGATAGTGGTTTTACTGTTCATGCAACACCACAGATAGAACTCCCTAGTGATGATCAAGAGGAGTTTCAGCTACCTCCAATTGAGACACCAAGACAAGTTGGAGATGATGTTCAGGATATTCATCCTGAAATTCCAGATGATCCTGCTGAAAATGAGTCAGCAGACGATATTGAGGATGATGGCAATGACGATGCAGCTGATGATGATGCAGCTAGAGATGACCTTCCTCGGCCATCAAGTAGCTCTCCTTATCGAACAAAGTCTGGCAGAGTTGTGCAACGCTCTACCAGATATTCTCCAAGTGATTATTTGTTGCTCACTGGCGGGGGAGAACCAGAAAGCTATGATGAAGCTGTGAATGATGAGCATAAGGAGAAGTAGATACAAGCCATGCAAGAAGAGATGAAATCCTTGCATGAGAACAAGACTTTTGAGCTGGTGAAGCTGCCTAAAGGCAAGAGAGCTTTGAAGAACAAGTGGGTGTTCAGGATCAAGCATGAAGAGCACAATCCACTTCCAAGATTCAAAGCAAGATTAGTTGTCAAAGGTTTCAGTCAAAGGAAAGGGATTGACTTTGATGAAATCTTCTCACCAGTGGTGAAAATGACTTCAATCCGCACAGTGCTGGGATTAGTTGCGAGTCTTAACCTAGAGGTTGAACAAATGGATGTCAAGACAGCCTTCCTACATGGTGATTTGGAAGAAGAAATATACATGGAGCAGCCAGAGGGTTTCCAGCGAAAAGGAAAAGAGGATTATGTTTGCAGATTGAGAAAGAGCCTTTACGGCTTAAAACAAGCTCCAAGACAGTGGTATAAGAAGTTTGAGTTTGTGATGGGGCAACAGGGATACAAGAAGACTACTTCAGACCACTGTGTGTTCATTCAGAAATTTTCTGAGGATGACTTCATCATCCTATTGCTCTATGTGGATGATATGCTGATTTTTGGCCAGAATGTTTCCAGAATCAACAGCTTGAAAGCACAGCTAAGCAAGTTTTTCGCCATGAAAGACTTGGGGCCAGCAAAACAAATTCTTGGGATGAGAATTGTTCGAGATCGACAAGCCAAGAAGATATGGCTGTCTCAAGAGAAGTATATAGAGAAGAGTCCATCTACGGATGAGGAGAAGAAAGTGATGGAGCGGATTCCATATGCCTCAGCAGTGGGAAGCTTGATGTATGCCATGGTATGTACCTGAGTAGACATTGCTTACGCAGTTGGAGTGATGAGCCGATACCTTTCAAATCCTGGAAAAGAGCATTGGAATGCTGTCAAGTGGATTCTCAGGTATCTTCGAGGAACCTCCAAAATGTGTTTATGTTATGGAGAAGACAAACCGGTGCTGGTTGGATACACTGATGCAGATATGGCTGGTGATTAATTTTTCAGGGGGAGCTGTGTCATGGCAATCAAGGCTACAAAAGTATGTTGCATTATCAACAACAGAAGCTGAGTTCATTGTAGCAACGGAAGCATGTAAGGAGTTGTTGTGGATGAAAAAGTTCTTAACTGAACTTGGTTTTTCGCAAGACAGTTATCAGCTATTCTGTGATAGTCAAAGTGCTATCCTTCTTGCGAAGAATGCCTCTTTTCATTCCAGATCGAAACACATAGATGTGAGATACAATTCGATCAAGGATGTACTGGAGAAGAAGATGTTGCAACTCGAGAAGATCCATACAGAAGAGAATGGATCTGACATGCTGATGAAGACACTTCCAAAAGGGAAGTTTGAATACTGCCGTGAAGCTGCCGGACTAGTGGATCCCCCCAACATGTAGTCGAAAGGGGAGAATTGTTGGTGCTGGGTTCCAAAAACATGTGAGGCCCACCACTAATTGCTAGTGGAGCACTAATCAGCAATTAGTGAAGTAGTTAGTGGAGCACTAAGTATTTTGCAGATTAGTCCCTGAAGTTCTTGGTTTTTGCAAATTGGTCCCTGACGAGATGCCTATAAATAGACTGCTCATTTGCTCTTCAAAGCATCCCAACATTCACAACAAGTGTGAATAAGAGAGTGAAAGAGAGAGTGTGTGAGAGAGAAGAAAAAATTGAGAAGAAAAATTCCCCTCTTAAATTGAGGAGTGACAAAATAGTGAGGAAAAATACCTTAGAGGTATTTTTGACAAAAACTTGAGAAACATCTTGTGAGACACTATTTTGGGTAGAACTCTAGGTTGATTATACCCCTAAAATTTAGGGAAGTCTCTCTTGTAAGCCTACTATTTATAGTGGAAGTTTTTCCGGTGAGATCGGGATTGTGGACGTAGCCTGGTATTTGGGTGAACCACGTTAAATACTGTGTGCCATCTATTTCTTTTTGTCCTCCACTTGTTTATTTCCTTGTGAGGTGATAGTATTTCCGCAAGATAGTGCCACCGGGCCCAACACAATCCCCAAATGTTTATCTGCCTCTTTGATTGATTCTCTAACTAATTGATATCATCATCTCGAATAGGTTAGTATCTCGTTGTCGATTGAAATTTTCTTAGGCAAGATGGGTTCAGGTTGGTCCTTTTCTTGACAAGTTAATTAAGGTCTTCTAGAAGCTAGAGTAATCGTACAAATTAGCAATGATTAGTGGAAGGCGAAAGTTAGGAACAAACAATAAGTGATAATGGCAGTGGTGTTAACTAAGGATGGTTTTTAAAATTACTGTCCACAACCACAATAAGCCGAGTTCTCATCTCACACTGGGAAATTTCTGTGGAAGTGGGAAAGATTCAATACGCATTAATTTACAATAAATAAACGAAAAAAATCAAAAAGAGCGGAAAAGAAAGACGGTAGAGAAAAGTCTTTAACCATTTTTTTTTACTAATCAAAATGGAGTAGATATTAGTCGTGTCTTAATTATGCTTGCTTCCTTGAGAAAATCAATTGCAATTACCTGTGAACTTTCGCCTTGTTTGCAATGTTCCTAGCTATAAGCACAGCTCTTATAATCCCCATGTTATAACTAATGCGCAACGAGGATTCGAGGAACCATCAACGAATTAATGTGGTAATTACATACTAAGGAATGTTCTTAAAAAAAATTGCAAAAAGAAAAAATCTATATAAAGGGCTTATCAGTAAGACTTACACCATATCACCAAATGAAGCAAATAAACTGAACTCCAAGAAGTCAGGTGGGAGACAAAGGGAGAGAGAGGTTGTAGTGGGGTTCTGTCGCAGGAGGAATGGCACCTGATTATTATTGTAGTCTTGCAATAGGCTGGTGCCATTTCTCTTGGACAGAACCTCACTAGTTAAACCTCTACAAGCTAGAGTCTGCATATCTTTTATTCCCTGTCACTCTCGCCTAATCTCTTCCGTTTAATTCTTTGTTCAAGCTTATCCATTTATTTCCCATTAAAAAAAAAAAGCTTCTCCATTTCTATAAACTAGTTTTACTTTCAACTTGTTTGGTGCTGCTTTGTACCCAGAATCGGATCAACTGCTGCAGGGTTTTTGCTTCTCGCGTATCTAAAATTTTGGAGCGAATATGTGCATGTAGGTACTTTGGCTGGGTCAAAGATGGTATTCAACCGCAATTGGGATCCCACCAAATTAATCATCAAACTCAGCCCAACATTCAACTCTATAAGACCTAACTATCACAAATCAAAAGTAAGGAATCTAATTCAAACACTCACTCTCACTATCTTTCACCGGGTCTCCCAAGCTAAGTTTGCGGCTCCCGGCCACAAACAACCCTACCTTACTGGACATGTCCCTGGGATAATTAAGGGACCTGGGTTTCCATTTATGAGGAATTTTTAATTAAAGTACATATAGCAGCTATCCAATAGGCTAACTCATTCTTGCTTGTTTACAACTGGCTCAATGACATGGCAGATGAATGACGTTGCCCACATTGTTGCTTCTGACGTCACAGCTTAGGCTTTACCAATTCAATATATTGTATCCAGCAGTGTTTTCCCAGATCCTAATAAATATAGTACTATATGTGATAATGGTAAAAGGAAGAAATAGGACAATAATTGTTGTTTCCTGTTGTTTTTTATTTAGAGCTGTACTATTTGTATGAATATTTTTCTTTAACGTCCATAGCTGTAAACCTTATTTTTTTGAACATGCATAGCTGTACCTTGTTGTTGGTCAATCCTTTCTTCACAGGACACTCAGCCCTATGGTGGCGGGCTAATTAAGTAGATGCTTTAACCTGAGTTGTCAAGTTGAGCACCTGCTTCTCAAGAACTGGTATGGTTGGGTTGTATTGGAATTTGGAATTGCTACAAAGAAGTTCAATTACTGCAAATGTCATGTGGGAGTGATATGTAGGAATGGTTTGTTCATTCACAAGTTGGTACCTACGTTATCAGGCTTCAAGACTTCACCAATATATGTCGCTATCTCTATGCTACAAATACAGACTTCAAATTAAATGGAGTACTTCCATTACAACACATCATCTATACATTTCATTTAGATTTACTGCGTTTTATCTATGGTTATGCAGGTTTTATTTTTCTATGCTTATCTGTAAGAACTTAAACTGTTGGGTGGGTCTAGCCCTTGGTTGCTTCTGTTTGAGGTTGAACTTCCTACTGGTAGAGTTCTGGTGTGTATTTTAAAGCGAATTAATGCACTATTGATATGTTCTGACAAAAAAAAAAAAAATAAAGAAGAAGAAAAGCTGTACCTTGTTGATCTAAAAAACTCTATAGCTGTACACCATGTTTATCATGTTTTGCTAATTTGCTATAGTGTTCTACTGCTCTGTTTCATTGTGTATTTGTCCTTCGTTTGTCTGCATTAATTGGATATAGATATGGGTGGGGTTTGCAGGTAAGTCGTCCTCCATATAATATCATGGAATATTCAACATACTTATTTCCGGGACTGGTATATATATTTCGCGGTGCAAAAATCAATCCATGTTGTACGAAAGCTAGTTAGAGAAGGAAACGATTTGGGGATTCAGTTTTTAACATTAGTTAGTGTTCTCAATTTCTTGTCGGGACAAGCCAAGTAGTAGCCAACTATTGATGAAATAAAACTAATCAGAAAATTCGTATGGACCATTCGGGGAGAACAAAAAAAAAAAAAAAATTATGTCACACACTAATGACTCATCTAACTCTACAGGAGCCCAATCGAATGTATTATTATAATTACTAATTACAAACGACTCAGTCCAATAATTTATCATGAGAGCACTACAAAGCAGCAGATCAAAGAGAAGGCCCTTAGCAGCTCTGGAGGCTAATTATAACTAGGATTCTGCTCCCCCATATAGAGTAGTAGATCATGTGGGTGCACGCACAGGATAGGACAACCGACTGAGACGACGACGACTATTCTGCATGATTATTTATGACCTTTTTTTTTGTCGAACATGATTATTATTTATGACTTAATTTTGTCGCTTTGGGGCAGATAAATTTTCCTGGCCACCGGTAGATAGAATAGAACTCACCACCTCCCCTCCCCAGCGGATCGAATAATTGCTGGCTTCACTCTCGTGACGCATTATGCCAAATTCAACTTTTTACACCTCACAGTAACATGCTCCCCATCCATCTCATCATTTAGGCCGCCGCGCACACACCCACACCCACGCACGTGCCTAATTAAAGCCTAAACGGATCGTTTAACTGTTTATATAGTGTGGTGTTTTACTGGACCATGTACATATGGCGATGATGAGCCTATATATGCTACTAGTGGAGAAGGATATAGCATCTGTACATATTCCTTCAGTTCAGGATAAGTGTGGCGGCCAAGAAATAATTGTGGTCCCTAGCTAGCTATGCCGGGGAGTTTGGGGGGAGTCTTGTCGCAGGAGCGGTGGCACCTGCCTCCAGCGCCGCCGGCAACAGGTGCCACCACCCTTTGACAAGATACCCTTCAGCTTCTATATACTGGGTCCTTGCTATATATCGTCTCCATCTCTCTCTCCATATACACCCAATATTCCTGATCGGGTCTTGATTTTCTAGGTATGTGTACATGGTAGGGTTGTCTTGGTGTGTTTCGTTTCTGTCCCGTCTGTAATTAGCTAAGGTTAAGGATGCACATTAATTTTCTTTCACTTTTATATATATATGTGCATACTTTGTCTTCTTTTTGTTCCATTAATTTCTTCTTCTTTCTAATTATGTGCACTGCATCCTCGATCTATCTTTCTTTCTTTATTCTTCTTCTTCCTCTTTTTTCCGTTAATGTTTTTGTAGTTTTTTTTATTGTTTTAATTTCTAGTAAAGTCAATGAATGCTTGTGTCGTCTAGATTCGCACATATGGATGTAATTATAACAACTTATCAGAAAGATTTACATGAAGTTTGTTTTGAGTGTAGATCTTCTCTAAATGCATACTATCACGGAAACAATCTTGCAGTTAAATCCTATTTTTCTTTGGCTAAAGTTAGTTTAGTACTTGTTTAATTTACATAACTTGTGGAATTTTTTTTTGGCTCGAGTAGTATTCACTTCACTGTAGTTTTCTCCTCTTTTTTTTTTCTTGTCAAAATAAGAAAATATCAGTGTAGTTCATATGTTGTTGTAAAGTGATTTTTTATGAAGTATATATTAATATTATCCTCCTTACCAATGATCCACGTATATCCCTCTTTGTTCTCTGTTTTCTTCTTTTTATCATTGAACTGACGTCACAGCATGAGATAATAGAATTGTCAGCGATGTGAGTGCTAGATTAATTGTATCCTCCTACCTTCCACCTATGCATTGCATCCCCTCGTTTGACATAAAAAAATTGATTAAATAAAACTTAAAAATAGTTCATTGACGTCCATGGAAAGCGAAATATTTCTACTGAAATCATTTCCAGCCAGCAAAATTATCGTCATCAAGTTGGCCCAGTTGCGTGCTAAACGTTATTCGAATGAATGCTTTTGTTTTGTATAATGCCTACGTTCTAATGCAGTTCGTTTCCATCACATTAAAAAAAATTAGACAAGTTCACAAAAAAAAAAAACTATGCACATAAAATGCTTAATCTCGAAGGCGAAGAATATATTTTATATAGATAGCTGGTATATTTTGCAAGTTCCATGCTCAATGTGCTAATTAATTGACGCACAATTGTACCATATTAAAATTCTTTCCCAAATAATTAATTTCAAACAAATATCTTATCCCTAATTAATCAAATCCTTAATGAAGTTGTTTCCAGATTGATTGACTCGAGCTGCTTCATCAATGGGGCAAAGTACAGAAACCAATTCTTCCACTTGTGTGCAAGTTCAACTTGATTTGAATTCTACATTGCCAAGTGCCAAATATTTAGACTGGAGCCATGATCTGCTTCTCCAAGTTGAAGAGGAAATCCAGAGCACAGTATCACAAATCTAAAGTCAATTATATTTCTTGCAAATATGATGCTTCCAACACCCTTAATTACCATGTTTCGGAAACATATATATACAGCTTCCTTTGTCCTGTCCGAACAGAGCAAAAGTTATAGAGATCAACCCACAGAGTGAAAACCACAAACTAGTATATACAACAAAAGCTTGGAGTGCAAAGAGCACTCTGTAGTTAAGAAAAAAGTTGGTTAGCCAGCTTCTTCATTTTTCGGATTTGAGACAGTTTGCATTCTGTATACTTGCATGAAACTACATACAGTCAGGGCTCATAATACTATTGATTGCTTAAATTAGGCTTTGTAATTCCATCCAAATGGCATTGAACATACATTATTAGATAGATGAGATGACATACAATGTTTAGAACTATGAAAAAAAAAGTCACAATTCTTACAAATTCAAAGTGCATCGTTGTATAGCAGACACGTCATGCATGGAGCCTGACACGTCGTTTAAGCGACATGTCAATGAGAGCTTTGCTTTCTCACTTTCTTTTCTTTTCTTTTCTTTTTTTAGCTTAAATGCTTTCTCAGTTTTTATTTTTTATTGTGAAAAAGGTTACCTCCAGGATCCAGCCGGTCCTACATTTTTACCTGCTCCGTGGAGAATTGCTAACGGTAAATTTCGAATGTATCCTGCGGTTTGACGGAGGAAATATATTTTATTAGCACAAAAGGAATATTTATCAGTGGGCCTAATCCATAGAAAGACCCGAGCAGCTGACATTTAAGCCCAACATCATGACCTCCAAAATGGGCTTGATCACGATTTTGGTCTCTCTTTTCTCGAACCGCTAAGCGAGCTCGGTTTTATCAACAAACCCGAACTGGTCTCTGTTGGGGCCATGGCTTCCCCATCTTTTGTACTTTAGGCCTCCTAGCCTTACGGGTCCTTTATGATAGGCTGGATCATAATTTCAGAGAAGTGGGCATTTTCTCTTAAGAAACCACTAAAAGGGCTCGGCTTGAATTGACAAACCCAAACAGATAACATATTAAGCCCAACTTAATGCCTTCTTCGCTGGGCCCACAATTTCAGATAATCAATTGTTGAGCTCCTTTAGTGCTCTTCGGTTAAGACATGCTTTAGAGGAGGCCAAGCTCTTAATTAATAACATCGCCAATAATACAATGTATAAGGCTCTATTAATGAGATCCAAAGATTCCCAAAAAGAAATAAGTTTGGCAGTATAGGACCTGGCGGCTACACACATACTAGTATACTACTACTTATTGGAGCTGTTCATAAGTGGTCGGTGATATCTAAGTTTAAATTGGAAGTTCATAATTAACAATACTGAAATTGGAAGAGAAAGGTATAATTTTTAAAGTGATGTCAAAAAGGTGAAAAGGGGAGGCCTTGTACTGCTTCATGGTAGCTTCAGTTGAATATATTAATTAAGCATTGATTGAAAGGGAAAATAATGTTTATTTGTTCACAATTGCCAATATCGCTTGTAGTTATTTCATTGATCTAAAATTTCCACGGCAACTAATCAACGCATGGTTGGCTTTCCATATATGCATGCAATTATTGAAGTGTGCATTTCACACTCATTGCCTCGTTGCTTCACTGCATGTATCATCGTTTGTCTCTTATAGAGCATCCCATATATAAAGTCCACGCAGGTGTGAATGTTATGGACGTGCCACTTAATTTCAATTTTCAAATGTGAAATCATGAATAATTAATATATTATATGCTCATGAATGAAACACTGAAACATAAATGGACAATACTAGGAAATATAAGTCTTGACTACTTTTTGGCTTGTATCCAGAAGTTTTAGGTTTGATTAGACCCAAAAGAAAATTTCAAAAGAATTAGGTTCTCATTATAGGAGGCATATATATTTGGAACTTTCTACAAGGTCAAGAGGTGTGAGCCTAATTTAATTTGATTGATATGTGGTGTTAATTTCNATCCATACACCGCTGCATCTGCATTTTAGTCTTCCGCTGCTTATCTTTCTAGTGTGTTTTGCTATTGTAGCTGTATTATATCTGTTGTGGATTAATTCAGAGTGTATTGGATTGAATAAGGTCCCCGGGATCGGGTGACGAATGTTGTATTTGAGGTTTGCTTGTATTGTATAACACATTGTATGAACTGTCTGCTACTGTAGTAAGAACAGTTCCGGCACGTGTTTACCCTGTAAGGTAAATACGGGTCGGGGCGCTTCATATATTGAATGCAGTATAGTAAATTAAATGTGGGATAGTCCACCAATCCCCCCATATGTTTATCTGCCTCTTTGATTGATTCTCTAACTTATTGATGCATCTCGAATATGTTAGCATCTCAGTCAAATTAGCTCGGTTAAGTTAATTGCGCAATTTGGAAGGGGAAAGTTAAGACCAATAAGTGATAATGCAGTGGCCCTAATTAAGGATAGTTTTTTTTAAAATTACTGTCCACAATAAGCCGATTTCTCTTCTCACTCTGGGAAATTGCTGTGGGAGTGGGAAAGATTCAATACGCATTAATTCACAATAAATAAACGAAAAAATAAAAAAGAGCGGAAAAGAAAGACGGTAGAGAAAAATCTTTAACCATTTTTTTACTAATCAAAATGAAGTAGATATATATTAGTCATGTCTTATGCATGCTTCCTTGAGAAAATCAATTGCAATTACATGTGAACTTTCGCCTTGTTTTCAATGTTCTAAGCAAAGCTTTAATCCCCATGTTATAACTAATGCGCAACGAGGATTCGAGGAACCATCAAAGAATTAATGTGGTAATTACATATTAAGGAATCAGTCCTTATATATGTTCTTAAAAACACTGGTAAAATTTTTCTATATAAAGGGCTTATCAAGCCCGGTATAGACTCTCCCATTCACCAAATGAAAGCAAATAAACTGAACTCCAAGAAGTCAGGTGGGAGAAAAAGGGAGAGAGGTTGTAGTGGGGTTCTGTCGCAGGAGGAATGGCACCTGATTATGTTATTAGTCTTGCCATAGGCTGATGCCATTTCTCTTGGACAGAACCTCACTAGTTAAACCTCTATAAGCTAGAGACTGCATATCTTTATTCCCTGTCACTCTAGCCTAAGCTTAATTTCTTCTTTGTTCAAGCTTATCCATTAATTTATTTCCATAAAAAAAAAAGCTTCTCCATTTCTTTAAACTAGTTTTATTTTCAACTTGGTGCAGATTTTTACCCAGCATCGAATCAACTGTTGTGCAGTGTTTTTGCTTCTCGCGTATCTAAAATTATGGAGCGAATACGTACTGTGCATGTAGGTTACTAGGTTAGTACTTTGGCTGGGTCAAAGATGGTATTCAACCGCAATTGGGATCCCACCAAATGAATCCTCAAAGTCAGCCCAACATCCAACTGTATTTTCACCAAAAAAAAAAACATTCAACTGTATTAATTATCACAAATCCAATTTTGAGTATTATCACAAATCCAATTTTGAGTCAGTGGTTGGTCCGGTTCTGATAACATTGGTTTGTACAGCCTCCTCAACAACACCTGCATTAAAAGTTACAACATCTGTGGTTGCGAATATGCTTTATTCCGTTTTCATGGACTGCTCCTGACTTACGGATCCCGTGGACCGTTTTTTCTGGTTTACTAGCCGACAAGTTCACGGCCCATTCCAATTGCGCCATTGCTTTTCCGATTAAACCATTCTGACGGCAATCTCCACTATTATTATTTTTTTTTCGAAATTATTTTATTGGTTTAGATTGATCATGTGCCACCACAAAATAGAAAAAACCCATAAATATATACATCCAGCGGTTGACGTGTGATTTTATAACTTGTATTCTGATTTATATTTTCCAAACTCAAACGGTAAGCTCATCTCCATAGAGCGGGAAATAGAACTGTCAAAAGACAAGAGAAATAGACCTATATGGCTCATCATATGACCGTCAAAAGACGGAATCTCCCAACAAGCTCCGCCAAATACAGAGGCGTTAGGAAGAGACCGTCGGGCCGGTACGGCGCCGAGATCCGCGACCCTGGCAAGAAAACCCGGGTCTGGCTTGGCACTTTTGACACTGCCGAGGAGGCCGCGCGTGCTTATGACGCGGCCGCTCGCGAGTTCCGCGGTGCCGAGGAGGCCAAGACCAACTTCCCCACCACGGTGGTTGCGGAGGAGCTGAACCCCAACGCCGGCGCCAAAAAACGTGGCAGGAATCGCGGTGAGTTTGAATATTTTTTTTTTTTCCGAGCCTTTTTTCTTAGTAAAAATCCTTTTGTATTCAATCCAACAGCAAAAGTGGTGTCGTTTTGGTACGTGTTTCAAGTCGCATCCCTCAGTCACGTACTCTTGTTCTACTAGTTTGGTGTTGGTATTAGGCTGCACTCAGTACTTCAATCGGTTTAATTACAAACAGTTCCCGCGATTGGAAGTTCTTTTTTTCTGATAGTAGCGATTGAAAGTTAGTGACGCTATTTGAATTAGAGTGAGGGGTTACAATCAAGTTGATTTGAAAGTTCGAGCGGTAAAATTTAAAACTTTTTAGATCAGGTGGTAAAACTGACTGTACATCTAAGCTTAGTTGATGGTTGGCCTGTACCTGAAAGACTGAAGTGTAACTTGCAGGTACGCTGATTCGCTGCCAAACCAGAGCTAGAAGTGCTCAAGAGCATGAGAAACTGCAACTTCATAAAGTAAGGATTGACTTTGAGCATCGTTCTGTCCCATCTTAATGCTTCTTTTTTGTTCTGTTTAGCTAATGTATCCTTTTGAATTGTTTTCTTAGAAAAGAAACTGTGTTGTTCTACAAGAGAATGCCGAGTCGAAAAGCCTGGGATTTTCCCAAAATGCTTCATCACATGAAGAACGCTACCATTCCTCCACCGTAGTAACTAACAGACAGCCTCACAAGGACACTGAACCACCACGTTGCGTAAGTGTCTTTTCTTTCTTTTTTTCTTAATTTTGTGCTGGTAACGTTATTGATTTATGCTTCAGACCAAGCTGAATCAAAGTTGGCAGTCTGATGATATAACAGAAATTTGAAAGCATGGGGACCAGATGCGCTATTAACCCTTTCCTATTTTTATATATTTTTTTAAAAACTTTTTTGCATTTTGTATTTTTCTTCTGTCTTGTATGCGCTTTAGATAAATCGTGCTTAGGTTATTGGATGAGGACCCTTTGTTCTTGGGGCTTGGAATTAATTTCTGTTTGATGCTCTCCATTAATTTATACCTAGTTATCTGAATGTAAGCTTCAATGTCACTTATTATTTTTTTTTTTTTTGAGTTTAGGTCAAAGAGATTTCTGAATTTAGCTACTGTCACTAAGTTGTTGCGGATGCCACTTCCCTTTTTGGAGCTTTTCGCTTCAGAAAAGATGCTTACTTATTCTTTTCTTTTCAAGTAAACATTATGAATTTGAATGATTGTTCATGTTCAATTTGACAGAAAATGATGCTTATATCGCCTCGACTTGCGAGACAGCAAGATATAGTCTGGAAATTATTTCCCCGCAGAGGTATTGAATTTTACCCTTTAATGGTGCTGCTTTTTCAAGAGTAATCTGACGAAATATTTCATGCAATTTCAACTGGAATAGCTGGAAGCGGTTTCTTGGTACTTAGCATGAACTATGGAGGCAGGTTGATAATTTTCTATCATTTGTTTGAATTCTGGAATCAAAAGTGTGATTGTAATATAATATGTTGGGTCTAAATGCATTTTTTTGCTGCACCTGTAGTATATGCACTAGATTTCTCAAAATTTGGTGCTTGCTGCCTTTATCACTTCAGTATTTCCAGACGAAAGAGAAACCTTTGTGGTGTAGACTTTTGAAAATTTGTGGGATGGATTGAGTCTTGCAGAGATGACAAATCTTTGCAAATGGAGACCTAGAGTGAGCCATGGGCCAGCTCCTAACCTACTAAAACACCAATCAAAAGCTTTTTCTTGAAAGGTTAAATTTGTCAATAACCAAAAAACATTTATGAATGAGAGCGTGGACATAAAGAAAGGGGCTTTCTGTATAAAAATATTACGGCATGCAAAATCAGAACTCTTCCTTAGGTTGTTGAATATGTTTTATTAAAATTTCTAGTGGAAACAACTCTTGCGAAGCCTAAACATACAATAGTATCAGAATGTAAGAGGATGGAAACACTTGTCTTGTTTCATTCCGATTAGACCGAGTCAAATTTGACTTCTATAAGCTTTCGGAATGCTTCTTTATGCCCTTATCTGCGGCTCAAGTCACGAAGCAAGTATTCTCTATTGTTTTCCTTTCTATGACATCATGCTAATCCACTGCTTTGGTATACTGACAGTTTTCTGTTTAATAAATTGCAGCGTGTATAACTATTGCTGCTAAGATCTGGTTGTAAATTAACTTCTCTTAAAATTTGACTACCATGTAGCATTCATTATTTACTATCCAAGTCAGCAGTACTCAACTGATGTTAGTAGTGGTCCCTCAGATTTTTTAGAGATGTCCACTTTGATTATTTTTCCGATTAAAGCGTAATTAAAGCTCTTATGCATTTTCTGGCCAACAAAGTTTCCATAATAGAAAGTTTTGACATGAGGTATATTTTTGTTTCTTTTAGTCTTCGAAAGTGAAGATGACAACTGGGCCGGGATGATGGGAATGATAGGGAGATTTGATCCCCTTGTTTTGTGGGAAGAGGTGAAGGACATTCACGAGGTGGATTTACTCTCATTCAGTGCTTTGCCTGTAAATAAACACACGGAGAAGGATGGATGGCAGAACTATTGTAGTAAAAAGAAATTGGAACAAGTCTTGGAAAACCTTCGATGCCAAAATGCTTTACTGGAAGCAGGAATTGAGCAAGTAAAATGTAGGCTTGGTAGCAATCAACATGTTCCTCAAGAGTGTGTAAGTTTTCTACCCTTCCCTTTTCACCTATGAATCCAGAAAAGGTGTTGAGACTGAAGGCAGGCGCATTGGTTAATGGCCATTTGCCCTACGGTTTGCTTTTCTTACTCTATTCCTCTTGTTTAGATGGCTGTTGTGCTTTCAAGTTTCTGACCACTGATAATCATTATTAGTATTTAGTGCTTCCTTATTTTAACTGGTGATCTTCAACCATTGGTTGATGTTCCAGCGGTGTTTGAATGACATTAGTAGGGGGTGGCTGTCCAAGTTTCGTTATGTGTCAATGAATGATTATCATTTGTGAGTCACGATTTGTGTTTTATACGTCCTTTACTTGTATGAAACAATGACCAGATATGCATGTTATGAGGTGTAGTGATAATTTTTTTTTAAAAAAACATCACTAACATCATCTCCTTACCTTCCATTTACTATTGTCAGAAGATTGGTATGTATTGTGCAATAATTTTCTGTGGTACATTTATGCATTTAATTATGCCTTGGATTTGCAGTGGAAAATGGAGAGGAAGCCAGACGTTTCTGTGACTCTCCCAGTAGACTGCATTGCGCACATCATCTCTTTTACGTCCCCCCAGGATGCATGTCGATTGTCACTTGTCTGTCGTGAATTTTGTGCTGCTGCGGGGATGGATGTTGTGTGGGAGAGATTTCTGCCATCTGATTATGATCACCCTGCTTTGCATACAAACTCTTTCCCATCGGCAAAGGAAAAGTTTTATAATCTTTGTCACAAACCTGTCTTTCTAGATGAAGAAGAGTCAAGCTATCGCCATGCTATTCTTGATCATCACCGATATTGCTTTCGAGATGAGTATACCAGGGGTATCAGGGTAAGCAATCATTGATTGGATTCTATTCAATTTATTTTTAGTGAAATCTGAATGCAGGAGATAATTGATTGTTTATAATGATGCAGTTTTGCTCGGGGGAATCTTTTGTTGACAAGCGGACTGGGAAAAAATGTTTGCTGATATGGGATTCAGAATTTAACTCGTGGTTAGTGGTTTACATTCTATATTTGTTAAGTCATGCATGTCCTCCACACTTTGTGGGTATATCACCAGATGAAGTGTTACTTGTTTTTTTTTTTATACTAGTCGAGGAAGGTGAGACTCGAACCCAAGACCTCACCCCTCCTGTGCTTTTGACACAAGAGTACCAATGAGCTACAAGCCCATTGTGGTCTCAACGGCCGTGTTGACCTAGAAATGCTTCGCCATTCTTAGAAATAACATATTGACAATGTTTTGTTATCTTTCTGAAGTGATAGGCGGCTAGGATACTGTGACCTGCTGGGGTTTGAGAGCAAACTTTTGTCGCCTAAAACTACTTATGTTGCCTACCTTGTGTTTAAGTTGAGTATGAGCAATTATTCTCATAACTTAGCAACGTTACAATTAATGCTTCATGAAGGAAGTACTACGAGGGGATTGGGCGATCCTGTATTGCTGGATCCTCCAGAAGATATGGATCAAATGCCTCGAGAGAGACCGGATGGTACAATGGAGATGGCGATGGGTGAGTTCTTCAATGATTATGGAGATTATGCGCATAGGGTTGTTGGATTTCGTGTGAGGATATCTGCTCATATTAGCATGCTAGTGAGTAGCGTCCAAATGAAGGGAATTGAGTTTAGACCCAAGGTTGCCGATTCTTCTTAACCTGTATTGTTGTCTCTGGCGGATAGAGGATTGATGTCTGTCATAGTTGTTGCCAAGTAGTTGGAAGAGACATGCCTGAGATAATGTCCGTCATTTGTATTTAGATGGGTCCAAGTGTGTTTGTTGTAATATTGCTATTTGCTATTACATACATCACCTTGAAAATTTTCAGGGGGTGATGTCGTATTTTATTGTAATAAATAGGGGTGAGTACCGAACCCAAACAATCCAAATTACTATTATTTTATACATTATTACACTACAAAATTAAATTTTAAATATATGATTTTATGTATGAAAAGAAAGATTATGAGATTGGATTGGATAAATGGGTAACAAAATATGAAACTAGTTATAAACTTGAATTATTTGGAACCATCTCGAATTATTCAAATTAAAATTTAAAATTTTGGATTTTGAGATGATGAAATTTGGGATTTGGTATGGACATGAGTTTTGAAAATTTTGGGATTTTAAATTCCATATCGAAATTTTAATGTTTCAATCTAAATTCTCGAATGTTCATCCCTAATAATAATATTTGATGTATGTATTTCAGGCATGATGTATTTTATTATGTGAAACGCCCCGACCCGTATTTACCGTACACAGTAAACACGTGCCGGAACTGTGACAACCCAACCCGAAAGGACTCAGCATACAGTGTATAAAACAAATATCCGGGCTCGACAGCCCATAATAAAATCAACAATGAAATCTCAACCGGCCCAATGGCCCAACATTAATAAAAACATGCACAGCGGAAGACTTTAAATAACTCACTAACACTGTATGCGACACATGCAAACTATGGATCCAAGCCCGTCCAAGGGATAACGCTGCAGCCTGTCTGGGATGCACCAAGCCTGTACAACAAACAACTCATCCTACGGGATGAAAGCCCGCAGGTGAGGGGTGAGTCCGAAGTGCTCACGACAATGGAAAGACGATCA